>VDFB02323332.1:0-47394 GCA_007258455.2 Sequoia sempervirens | reverse complement strand
TGTTTATAAATCCCTTATTGATCACAAGATAAATATTTAATTATATTTTCATTATTTCTTGCGTAATAAATTTGTATGCATCTTCTTTCCCCCTCAATCAGTCTCATATCTTCTCCAAAAAAGAGATGATCTTCTCTCTTTTTACAATTATGCTATTTTAAGATATCCCTCAAATTTCTCCTCTACTATGTTCTCTAATAATTACATGGCTTCATCATGTGTGGTTCCCCAAAGATATCAATCTACACTACAACTTCAAACCTAATTTGAACCAATTCTATAATTGCAACATCTTGGGCCACCTCTAATGATAGGTAGCATTCCTCATCATTGTAGTTTTTAAACAAAATAATCTCTCCTATTGTAATCATCAATATTTTCCCTTTCTTTGGGGTGACATAATTCAACATCTTCATCTCACTCATATATCTCCTCTCTTTAAGTATCTGTAAATCACATTTAAATTCCTTCTATACACTAATAGTTATGCCATTTTATCAAGGAATATGATCTTTCTCGATTCTACTGGTTCTATCCCTTGGATAATCCTAGACATTATGAATTTTCTCTCTAAAAATAGATCTTAGTCAAAAGGAAATGATTCATTCCCACCATTGTTTTTAACCTTTTAGCAATCCTTGAATCTATTTTATTCAAATTTATTTTTGTGTTCTCTCCCATTATTTATTACCTCATATTGCTCCAACATCTTCCAAAATTTATCTAACTCAAACTCTAGTTTTATAGCTTCCTTTGCTTGTCTTTTATTTTCTTCTAGATATTTCTTTATTTGATTTTTCTTCTAGCTTTGTTTTCCTATTTTTCATATCACAAAAAAATCCATGTCTACAACTACATCCATAGACACAACTCTCCTTTGAGCTATTTAAAATTCTTTTCACAAGTTCTCTACTTTTGATAACTTTAGATGCTTTGATACCAAAAGTGATGAGATTTTTCTAATGCAAGGAATCTTTGTTTCTACATGCTTTCTCTCCAATATATATGACAAGAAGAATGTACAACATATTGGAAGTTTATGGTAGGATTATTTTATACTTAAGAAATAAATATACTTCAATAATGGATAGTAAAACCTAAAAGGGGAACAAGCATAATAAAATTGATAACCAACTTGATATACAATAAATCATATTCTTTTATTTTATATTTAGGACAACATGCATTAACCAAAAATATCTTCTCTCATCCTAGAACAAAAAATACTCTCTCCATTTCTCAAGAATGGTCCCCTAGATAAATAAAAACCCCACCTCCACATAGATACTATAATGATTAAACAGTTGATAAAAGGTAGACACCATAAATATTTCTTAAAATATCTAAACAACTTGAAAGTATGGGGAAATGGGAAATTCTCATTAAAAGGGGTATTTAGATAAATACTTTGTTAATTAGTTGTAGTTGATGATAACTATTTTATCATACACTATGGTTGATGATCATAATTAGAAAAATATGATTTGATCTATAGTACTTTAACCACAATGAATGCTCATTATGAATATAGGCTTGCTCTAGACTAATTTATCTTGGTGATTTAGTTTAGGGATGCTTTATCTCCACAAGATTTAGTCCTTTTTTAATGTGACCACCATAATTTCCTTAGCTTTTCCCATTCTTATGTCTCAAACAAGGTTGGTGCTTAAGAAAATTGTGGAGGTCTACTAAGTGTAGAGGGAAAGTTTACAAGTTCCTTGATAATAAGTCAAATCCATTTGAAGATTTAGAAATATCACACACAATAAAAAAATGCATTTTCCTATGATGTTAATTTTGATATCTATTAATATAATATTTGATATTAAATTACAACTAATGATTTAGGTAATGATTTGATGAATCTTAGAAGATCAAGTTGAGGCGTTTTAGTATGCAAGCTTATGACCAATGACCAATTTTTTAAAGGGTGAACATCATGGCTAAGGAAATTGAAATTAAAAATAAGGGAACATGACTATGTTATAGATACTTGTCCAAGTGAAAATTCCATACTTGTACTCTAGTAATGAGGATAGTAATCATATTGATGTTAAATTATAAATAATGATTTAGTCTATGATTTGATAAATCTTAGATTCTCAACTTGAGTTGTTTTAGTATGCAAGATCATGAGTGATGGTTAATTTTTAACAAGTTGCCATCATGGATAGGAAAATCAACATTTGAAATAAGGGAACATGAACATGTTATAGATACTTGTCTAAGGGACAATTTCATACTTGTAGTCTAGTAAGGAGGATAGGAATCATACTGATTCAAATTGGCCTTGTTTACAGTTAGGATAAACTTAATCAAAGTATAAGGTATGAGGTTACCTATTGGCATATGATAGGGCTTACTATACTAAATGAGACAAAAAGGGCAATGCCATGTAAAATGTAATGTCAACTTGGTCAAGGGATTACTTGGGATAGTGCCCTTTCCAAATGTTTCTAAGTGCTTAACCATCATTTTTGTCCACAATCTACTTTATTGCTTCATAAAAAATATTTTTTATCGTCAGCACCAAAACTAAACAATTGCAAAATAAGACATTAAACAATACAAAACTGTATATATAGTATTATAAAAATAAATATAAAAATAAAATATACACTTTTATCCTTTATATATATATAAAGCCAAAGCCCTGAACAATTTATATTAATCTTAAAGCTGATATACATTCTTATAAGCTCAAAGCATCTATGCCTAGGGAGAGTGTTTATCACACTAGACATAAAGTTTAATTTGAAATACAAAACAGAAGATAATTGCAGCCACAACTCGTCAAGGGCAAAAACAAAGAAACATATATAAACTATGCCTCCCCACTCCTACTCCCACCCGCTACCCCCACCCCAATGGCCCCCAACAAACTCAAAATGTATGGTGCAGACTCCCTACCGCCCAAAAGTATCTCCCAAATCTTGGTATCAAATAAAATTACCATTTATGGTAAAAAGCTTTGTAGACATATGGACAAAAAGAATAGAGTGCAAATCTTTTAGGGTGAACTGAACTAAACATTGCCACCTTCCTAAATATAATTAATAAAATTTCCTACCCATTCAAATAATTGTTTTTATTTTAAATATTATACACTTTTATTTTAAATAATAATAACTACTAAATATTATAATTTTTATTTTAAATAATGATTTTTATAACTTATATGATGAAAAATGGAAACTAAAAACATACAATAAATTTACATATCAAAATACATGGAATATAAACGAATTGCATGCGAAATTATAATGACCGGCTAATATGATTTTGTTTGGTTCTTATTAGCATAGCCTGGTTAGGTAGAGGAACTATGGTTGGATGGTCCTTCAAAGCTTAAGCTTTCTGTGCGTGATGATGGCCTCTCTTCTATATATATGCTATCTGTCATTCTAGAAATGACGGTCGAGAATGTGAAACATGTGCTTCTATTTTCCCTTCCAGCATTCCAACAACTGTGGACATTGAAGGTCGTTCCAAAGGGAATTCGTGGGTGCATAACAGACCCACATTGATCACCCTTAAAGCTTCTTTTTTGGAGTAGCTTGAGTTTTTGAGATTCACATCCACCAAATCCAGCAGCATTTTCTTCTCGTACAAATGCCAAGTCTGTAATGTAATCACACAAGAATTATCATTAATATCAGTCTATGCTTTCCAACATACACTCTTGAAAAGTGGTTGTGTTGTTACCCATTCCAGCAGAAAAACCATCTCTCCCCGCAATTTCTTGTCTATGCATTTTCTGCCACTTACAACTTCAAGGATTACCACTCCAAAACTGTAGACATCTGCCTTCTCGGTGAGATGACCCGTTATAGCATATTCGGGAGCCATGTATCCCCTGGAAAAACAAAAAAATAATTTAGATTTTTAAACTTCACGTACCATTTCACAGTTTTGTTAGTAGTATTAATGCCTACATTTTTTTTGGAAAATAACTTTTCTTGGGAATTCTCACATTGTTCCTGCCAGTCTGGTGGTGACATGAGTTTTCTCTTGGTCAAATAACTTAGCTAATCCAAAGTCGGCGATTTTTGGATTCAAATCTTGATCTAAAAGAATGTTCATTGATTTGATATCTCGATGAATAATTCTCAGTCTGGAGCCCTCATGCAAATGTGCCAGGCCACGTGCAACCCCAAGACAAATGTTGTACCGTTGAGACCAGTCAAGATTGAGTCTGCATTCTTGAGGACCTATAAAATCAGGTTACAAACTATTTCAATTTGTAGAAATACTTTCTAGTTTCCAAATTGCATATTTTCAGGAAATTCTTACGTAATACGGTACTTTATTAGCAAGGTAAGACTGAAGCTGTGATCTATATAAAATTTCATTACTGGATGAGTATATGTTAAGATTTACCAAACAAACAGCGAGCTAAACTGTTGTTCTCCACGTACTCACAGACCAAGAGTAGCTGTTTTCCCTCTACAGAAAAACCATACAACTCTACAAGATTGGGATGCTGAACTGCAGATATTGTACCGGCTTCATTAAGAAAGTCTCGAATGCCTTGTCTTGCCTTGGGAAACATCTGCTTGACTGCAATCATTTTTCCATCTGGAAGAATACCCTGCTAAGAAACAAAACATTAAAGAAAGTGACGGAAACTGAATGCAACTGAAGTCCAATATCAATGTGGGTTTTTTGTATACCTTGAAAACAGCACCAAACCCTCCTTCTCCGATCTTATTCTCAGCGCTAAAGTCATTTGTTGCATTTTTAATCACCTCTAGACTGAATGAATTGGAAATTGTGTCCATTTCTGTCAATTCTGTATACAGCATTTAGACAAACTTTTGTCAGTGCAGTCGTTGACATCTTCACCGTATTACACTGGAGTATGAAATGGCACAAATGGATAGTCTATGTCAAGCAATACTCTTATATCATTACCTGTATCATCACTAGCTGCGAAGGATCTGCTCTTCATTCTATTTCTTTTGTTGATAAAGATGAATGTCAAGAACACTATGAAGCCTAAAGCAATTACTGCCCCAGAAACTATGCCAATAATCATAGTTTTGTTGCTTTTATTTCTACTCGTGCTGTTGATTTCGAAGTCTGTCAAAACAAAGAAAGATGAACTTAGAAGGCAGAGCTGAAAGACAACTAGTTATATATCAGATATACAACTCATATGTGATCTACAAAGCTAAGCCTTTGCGCATAACCAAAATATATTTTGATCAGAAGTATTAATAAATTAATTGGCTGAATATCAAAATTATCGGAACTGTTTAGATTTTCCACGCTTGCTATCAGATCAGGTCATCCAACATAAGTGAATTGAAAAGAAGTAATTAGTTGCCCAAATAAACAAATTTTCCTAGACCATTATATAGAAAGACTCAATACATAAAGTCATTTGCAAAGTAATCTTACTTGGACTGATTATGATAGCTGATACCAAAGGTCCATATGTCCCCTTCACTGGAATGTCAAATGTTCCCTTTCCAGCCCAAAAGAAGTGAATCTCCAGATAGTTCTCAGTCACATTTACTGTGAAATTCTTTATTACTACCTTATATGAGCCTCCAGCAGTATCCTTGATATTAAAGTCTTTCAATCTTCTAATTCCCTACATAAATTTCAAATGTGAAATAATGCAACTTAGAAAAATATTATATGAAATGCTGTCACAGATCTCTGTCAACAGTGAAATAATTATTGAAAAGATTAAGAGAAAAAGCTAGATAACAGAAAACAACAGAGTATATTATTATATACCTGAATATAAACATCAAAGATGCGCCTTCCAAGACTTGCAAAGCTCGTTCCGTTGGATATTACTATCTCAGAAAAGTGGAGTTGTACATTAAATTGTCCATTTAGAAGGCACAATGCATAGTATCTCAAGGAGGTAGAAGCACAACGTGCTGTTCCATACACTTCCGTATTTATTCCTTTGGCAAATTCAGAGTTATTCCCTGTCACTATCCATCTATGGTATTCAGCATCCATAAAATGCCCTGTGTTACTGACTGCCCATTTCCCATTAGAGCTCGAAAAGTATGAGGAAGGGCCTAAGGTATTGGTATCCCCCTCGTAGTTACTCCATGGATTACCTCCACAGTTAATCGCCAAAGAAGTGTCTGCAAGGCAAAGGACATACAGTTAGATTTGTTCAAATAATTTAGCTTAAGTTACCTTTTACAATAGGACGACCAGAATCTCTTAATACAGTTATAAGCAGCAAAGATGTTTCTTTCTAATAGTTTTGTGCTTAATGTGTTTTTGTTTATTCTCTATTTAGCAACTCGAATTGTTGCAGACGTACATAAAAGAACCGCATATATAGAATATATATTCCAGTTAATCTAAATGTGTTTAAAAAGTTAATCGATAAAGTGCACATCATCAATCTCTAACATCTCGAGAGCAAAACTCAATGGAGGTTAGAATTATTTACTATGATAGTATCATTTCAATATTCCCACTAAACGCACATTCATTAGTTAAGAAATATCTGAAGCTAAGGAATCAATGGAAAAAATAGAAAATAATCTAGAATAATTGCCTATTACATATTGTCAATATTAAAATACAAAATACATTTAAAAATTTATTCTATATAGAGCCTCACAAGCAGTAGAGCTCACATCCCTACAAATTTTACATTTTCATTTGTGTTAAATGCTTAATGTTTCAATATAACTCTAATGAGAAAAAGTAATTGTACTTGATGGTTTTCTTTAATGTTTGTATAATTCTTTTTATTAATGTTATAGACCTAATACTTTAATCATTAGTTTTTATATTTGTTGAGTTATTAAAAGGTTATAGATTAATTGGTTTCATTTTATTTTGACATGGATGTATTTATACATTTACGTTTATTTTTGGACTAACATAATACTAATACTTGTTGGAAGATTAGAGAGCTTGTCATTGATATGTCTATTGGCAACATGAGCATGAGGTATAAGCATAAGTTGTATAGTATGCAAGTATGCAAGTACAATGTTGTCATTGATATCAACATTTTGGTTTGGCATGAAGATCGACGTGCAGACCATTTTGTGAAGCATGAGCATGCGTAAACATGTTAATCCAATGCTTAGTTGAAAAAAGGTTTGGCTAAGTATTGTAGCAGTGTTTTTAGTGTACAAGACATCTAGTATTTTGGTCCGCATTGGTCCGCCTTGAAGAATCTTGCTTTATGGCTTTATTGCAATTTAGTTGGATGTTAAGGGAGTCTAAATATAGATTTTCACATTGTTTTGTTTTTTGGTGAAGAATTTATGAATGGAAAAATATTTTAGGTCTACCAGTGATAGTGGTTACTAGTACATGGTGTATGTTTTTATGAGTCTATGCTTCACCACAAAATGTTATCTTGTCTTGTGGATTTGTGGGAGTGTTTATATGTGGCAGAAGAGACTGTGCTCCAAGTGATATGAATTTTTGAGGTCCGCGTGTTTATTTATGGTCGATCAGTTGGTGAATTTTAATGTTAGGTTTTTATAGGTGTCAACCTAATATGATATGAGTATTGTAGAGGTTATGTAAGTGTACATCTATTATAAAGATATCATTATAGGTCCACCTCGACCTATCTTATGTGTTACAAGTTTGAATTAAGGTGTAGGGTGTGTATGTTGAGCTAGCAAGTTATATTTTCTATGATGCATCTAATTACATCAACTGAATTGATGTTGAGGATATAAGTATAAGATCATTTTGGTGTTGGATGTAGCGAATAGTGAATAGAAATGTATTGCTGACATGAGTTGTATGAAAGTGGGGTGAATGCCGAGGAGAGTAGACTATTAGATTAGAAAAATATGAAGTGTGTTCACTTTGTATATTGAGCTTTAATGGAACTATATTCCAATATGTTGTAGATGCATTGTAACAGTTCAAGATGGCTATGTGTCAGCCCTCTCTTCTACCTTTTCTTCCTTTTGTGGGTAGTGAGTCCACTTGCAATAAGCACTTTTGTAATATCTTATAACCAATTATAATATATTGTGAGTTGATCCTCACCATGTTTTTTCCCTTTTTGGGTTTTCCACATAAAAATATAGTGTTCATATGTTATGTGATTTTGATGGTTGCTTCCATGTTTTCCTTTATTACTACAAATTGACTATGCTATGTGAAATGAATGTTAAGTCTAGTTTTAGAGAATATTGATTCACCCCTCCTCTCAATATTTGGGTGTTCAACAATTGTTATTAGAGCCCAGTTCCTTGGAAGAAGCTTATCCATTTGAGAAAGGTCTTGGAGGTTAAACACATGGCTATTAGAAGATATTCTACTCCTTTGAAATAAATTCCTATTGTTGGATTAACTAAAGAAGATTGTACTGAAATGAACAAGATAACTAAGAGGGGGGCGTGAATTAGTTGTAGCAAACTAAACCTTCAAAACCCTCAACAATAATAAGATCCACAAGCATGCATTAAAACCTTATTCTATTAAATTGATTAAAAATGAAATGTAGATAACATAAACTGAAATCACAACACCATACACATGAGAGCACCAAACATATTTATATCAAGTTCTACCTTAAAAAATTTCTCCAATGTCAGTCACTAGCCACATTATACATTTAAATTCAAAATATGTTGATACTTAAACATTCTTGTAGTGGATAGGAACAAAAAGTGACCTATGTTAAATTCTTAATTAGGACCCAAATAGATCCCAACACACTTCCACAAGCTTCACATGTAGTGTTAAACACAAGGTCGGCCAACACCCATGAAAAACACCATAGACATTAAGTGCACACTTCCTTAGATCAAGCCGAAAGTTCCAGACAACATAATTCACTTGAAACCAATCCAAAATAATCCACAAACTACATAAGATTCATCAAATACTTCATCCAAGATTGTATCAACAAATACTTCAACTCAGGACAACTAATAACCCTTAATTGCATACTAATAAATGAAACTCTCATTGTACTATATCAAATCAAGTAAAAACTTGAACATAGAAATATAATATCATTATAAGAAACTCCCCAAATTTTCACAACCTAAACCCAAATATTAGAGAAATTTGGAGCAAATACATTTCTCCCAAACCGCAAAAAACATCATTGAACAAATGGTTCACATAATTGGTAAAATATCTCACATTGCACAACAATCTAGAAGCCAAAATTATAAATGTAACAACTTCTATCAACCTTGAATAATCTATAAGATCCACACAGGTACAACATCAATAGAGAAGGAACACAAATCACAATATCATAGCACATTATGAACATATACACAACACAATTTATTTTGTTTATTAAATTTTCTCAAAAGCACTTGGAAACCAAGTACCAAAGACATCATCTCAACTCATATTTAGACTCTACAAAAAAAAATAGTTCCATGTACTCACAACATTTCCTCAAGGTCTCAACTACACATGCACAACTTGTTTTCCTCTTTTTCACAATTTTCTCAATATCCTCAACATCTTCATCCCATAGTTTATATCAATGAAAACACAAGTCAGTAAACTTCTTATTGACATCAAAGACAACACCATCATTCTTGCAAAAATCTCCCCATTTTTCATTGATGGCAACAAAAGATGTGAAAATCCACCAAAGACCACACAACAACTCTAAATAATCTCTCCCTACACAACATTCTTGAAACCTCTTTTTTTCACATGATTCTCTCTCCCTAAGTAGATAAGTTCTTTTTCAAATGACTCTCTCTCCCGCTTTGACATCAATGGAAAAGAATAAAATATTTTTCATTGTTATCCCTCTCTGACACAAAACCAAAAATTACCTATTCTACATACTCCCCCTTAAGAGTACACCCAAATAAATAAGCAACACAAATACAAATCATGAAACTACCTACTCCCCTTGAGAGATAGCCACCAACATCAATCTAGAAAAGAGATAGATTCATAAATCCATTGGACTGATGCATCTCCATATGCGTCTAGTTCAAGAAAGGAGGGTTAATAACCCCCAACTTCTCCTGAAGATACTCAAAAGTATCCTTAGGAAGAGCCTTAGTAAATATGTTAGCAATATAATCCTTTGTAGGAACATACTCAAACTTCACATCATTCTCCATAACCTTCTCTCTCAAAAAGTAATACCTAATAGATATATGCTTTATCCTTGAATGAATCATTGGATTCTTTGAAATATTTATTGCATTTATTTTATCACAAAAGTTAGATATAGGTTTGTCATACACAACTCTAATATTATTCAATGTTTTCCTCATCCATAATACCTTTGTACAACATGATGTTGCAATATACTCAGCTAAGCTATAGTGGATAAAGAAATTGAATCTTGTTTCTTACTTAACCATGAAACCAATCTACATCCAAGAAAGAATGCACCACCACTTGTACTTTTCCTATCATTAACATAACTAACCCAATTTGCATTTGTATAAGTATTTAATGTGAAATTAATATCCTTAAGATACCACAAATCATAACCTAGTGTGCCTCTTAAATATCTGAATATTCTCTTCACTACTGCAACATGTGTTTCTTTAGAATTTTATTGAAATCTAGCACAAGACAAATTGCATGCATGATATCGAGTCTAATAGAAGTCAAATATAGTAGTCCACCAATCATAGATCTATACTTTCTCTAATCAGCCTTAGGTGAATCATCATCTTTGCTCAATTTACAACCAATCACCATAGGAGTACGTACCAGTTTAGAGTCATCCATTCAAAACTTCTTCAAAATCTCTTTGACATACTTAGACTGTGAAATAAAAATCGCTTTATCTGTTGGATTGATTTCTAACCCAAGAAATAAATTCATCTCTCCAAACATTAACATCTCAAATTCTTTGTGTATTTCTTCATCAAATTTCTTACACATAGCCTCATTTCCACCATATATAATATCATCCACATATACAATACTAACAAGATTTTCTATTCCTCAAGTTTAAAGTAAATATTACTATCTACGGAGCCCTTATCTAATCCTTGTTGTATCAAGTACCTTTCCAATCTTGCATACCAATCTCTAGGAGCTTGCATCAAACCATATAGTGCCTTCTTCAACCTACATACCATATTCAGTTGATATAGAAAATGAAAACCCTTTGGTTGTTCCATGTAAACCTCTTCTTCTAATTATCCATTCAAAAAAGGGGACTTCTCATCCATCTAATAGACTTTAAAACTTTTATGTGCTACAAATGTCAAAAGTATTTGGGTAGCTTCCATTCTAGCCACAAGACCAAAAGTCTCCTAAAAATCTTTACCTTCTACTTGTGAGTAACCCTTACACACAAGTCATTCCTTGTTTCTTACTACTTCTCCATTCTCATCTAGTGTTCTCTTGAATACCCATTTGGTTCCAATTATATTCTTGGTTTCTAGTCTAGGGACCAATTCCAAAGTCCAATTTTTCTCTATCTACATAAGTTATTCTTCCATTCCCTTCATCCAATGCTCATCCTTACATGCTTCACTTACTTATTTAGGTTCACCCTAAGAAAATAAACAAAAAAATTCCTCAACTTTAGTATCTTTGCTTCTTGTCAATACACCTTTCCTTTTGTCTCCAATGATCTAATCTTCAAAATGATTCTTTTGCACATACTTAGTGGTTTTAGGGATCTTCTCTGGAGCTTCTTCCTCTTCATTTTTCACTTCTTTTTCATCAGATTTTTCTTCTACTTCTCTGCAATCAAGTTCATTTAACATATAACCATCTACTACAATAGAATTTTGCTTGTTTTCATCAACTTTAACATTTTCACTTTCAACTATCTTTCTCAATCTTTTGTTGTAACATTTGTAAGCTTTGCTTCTAATAGAATATTCAAGGAAGATACCTTCAACAGACCTTGCATCAAACTTTCCTAAGTTTTCTTCTTCTCTTTTGATGTAACATTTGCTTCCAAACACTCTAAAGTAGTTCACAGTAGGAATCCTTCCATACCATAGGTCATAAGGAGTCTTTATGATATTAGCTTTAGCTTGAACTCTCTTAAGTATGTAAACAAAATTATGAATAGCTTCTCTCTAGTAGAATTCTGAGATATTTTCCTCTTTCATCATAGTCCTTGCATTTTCTTGAATAGTTTTGTCTTTCCTTTCAACAACTCCATTCTATTGATGAGTTCTAGGGGTAGACAAATGCCTCTTTATTCCATGCACTTCACAAAACATGTTAAACTAATTAGAGTTGAATTCACCATATCTGTTAAACTACAAGCATTTTATTCTCAAATCCATTTCATTCTCAACCATAGCTTTAAATTCCTTAAATTTATCTAATGCATTGGATTTCTTTCTAAGAAAAGTAACCCATGCCATTCTAGAGTAATCATCAATCAAAAGAATAAAGTAAATATCACCTTCTAGACCTCCCACCTTTGTAGGAAAACAAACAACTATATGCACTAATTCTAGTAGTCTAGTAGTAGATTATTCCTTTCCCTTAAACCTACTCCATGTTTGTTTTCCAAATTAGCAACTCTCACATACATCATTGATATGCTTTGTGATTCTAGGTAAATCTCTTTATACATGAACCAAACTAATTCTTGCCAAATTATCATTTAAATTCATGTGACACAACGTTTGATGCCATAACCAACTCTCATTAATCTGTGAAATAAAGCAATGAGCATCAACACCCTTAAGATGATAGGTGTTTTCATCTATTCTCTTACCAGCAATAATTACAATTTTGGACCCTTTCTGAATCTCACATGCTTCATCCTTGGACACAATATTATACCCTTTGCTACACTTTTTTTTGACACTCAAGAGATTATTTCTTAATCCCTTAACATAGTAAACATTTTTCAGTATCATGCTTTCCATCAAAACTGACGAACCTATTCCACAAATCTTTGCTCTTGAATTATCTCCAAATTTAACTAGTCCTCCATCATACTTTTCAAGTTTAACAAACTTATTTTTATCGAGCTGGTCATATGATTAGAGTAGCCACTATCAAAAACCTAATAATTCTTATCCTCTTTGACATGAAAATTAGATACCAAATTACCCTCAACCTTATCATTAATCTCTTAAACATTTTCCTTCACACAACTTTTAGGGTTAGCAAAACTAGATTCTTCTTTTATAGCCAAAAACAAACATTCATTATCAGAAATACAAGCATCTTATTTTACATAGTAATCTTTCTTAATCATCTTTCCTCTATTTCCCTTGTTCTTATTGTTTAGAGCTCTTTTTAGGCATCTAGAAGCATAATGACCTACACCACCATAGCTAAAACATTTGAAAGGTAATTTACCTTGATACTTATCAATGCCCTTTTTCATCCTTCTCACAAAGTTATCTTCCATATCATCAAGATCTTCAGTGCTTAAATCTTAAACCTTCTTTGATTTACCATCTTTGAAAGCAGTCTCTATTTTTGTACTCTTCTTTAGTTTTATTATTTCAAATGTAGTAAGAGTACAAATCAACTTATCTTTGGAATAATTATCAAAATCAATTTTTTCCTCAATACTAGATACTTTTTCATTGTAGCAATCTGGAAGAGATCTAATAACTTTCTTCAAGACTTTAGACTCTTTAACTATTGCACCAAGGCCTTTCATGTTACTTAACAATTCATCAACTCTCTATATGTAGCTTTCTGTTGTTTCATCTTCAAACATTTGCATCATTTAAAATTGTGCCTTCAAGTTCTACAACTTTGCTTGCTTGGTCTTAAGATCTCCTTCAAAAAAGATTTCTAACTTATCCCAAACTTCTTAGCAATCTTCAAACTCATAAATTTAACTAATTCAGTATTTGAAAGACTATTATGCATCTAGATTTGTGTACTTGTACTCAAACCATTTGATAATGCAGTGTATGTAATCTGATAAGCCTTCTCAATATCATATCCTTGACATAAAAATATCCTTCCATCTTTGTTTTCTAGAATGCATAATTCAATCCATTGAATCTAGGATATTCCAAAGGAATCTTGTTCACCATCCTGGATCTACCTCAACCGGTTAAGCTTTCCTTCAAGGAACCTTGCTCTAATACCAATTGTTGAAATGAACAAGACAACTAAGAGGGGGGTGAATCAATTGTAACAAATTAAACCTTCAAAACCCTCCATAGTAATCAAATCCACAAGCATTCATTAAACCCTTATTTTGTTAAATTTATTAAATATTCAAAATGTAGATAATTAAAAAAACTAAAATTAAAAAACCATACACATGAGAACACCAAACATATTATATCAAGTTATACCTTAAAGACTTTCTCAAATGTCAGACACTAGTTGTTATACATTTAAATTCAAAATAGGTCAACAACTAAACATTCTCATGGTGGATAGGAATGAAAGGATACCTACATAAATCCTTAATTAGGACCCAAGTAGATCCCAACACACTTCAACATACTTCCATAAGCCTCACATGTAGTGTTAAACACAAGGTTGGCTAACACCCATGCAAAACACCATAGACATTATGTACACACTTCCTTAGATCAAGCCAAAAGTTCTAGAAAACATATTTCACTTGAAACCAATCCAAAATAATCTATAAACTACATAAGATTTGTCAAATACTTCATCCAAGCTTACACAAACAAATACTTCAACTCAAGGAAAATGATAACCCTTACTTGCATACTGATAAATGAAACTCTCACTTTGTTGCATCAAATCAAGTAAAAACTTGAACATAGAAATATAAAAGAATTATATAAGCAACTTCCCAAATCTATACAAGATGAATCCAAAAAATGGAGAAACATGGAGCAAATACATTTCTCTGAGACCACAAAAAATGTCACTGAACAACTAGTTCACGCACTAGTAAAAATATCTTGCACTACACAATGATCCAAAAACCCAAATTATGAATATAATAACTTTTTTCAACCTTGAATAACCTATAAGATCCTCACATGCATAGCATCAACATAGAAAGAATGTGGAGCACATTATCAACATTTGCACAACACAATTTACTCTGTTTATTAAATTTTCTCAAAAGCACTTGGAAACCAAGTACCAAAGACATCATCTCAGCTCATTACTTCATTCCAACTCATCTTCAAACTCTACAACAAATAATATCTTCATGTAATCACAACACTTCCTCAAGATCTCAACTACACTCACACACAATTTTCTCAATATCCTCAACATCTTCATCCCATAGTTGACATCAATGAGAACACCAGTTGGTAGAATTTCTATTGACATAAATGACAATGCAATCATACTTGTAATAGATTACATGTTTGAAATGAATGGATAACTCAAAATATCTCTTAAAGATCTAGAAAGGACTAAAAATGGGAACAAAGATCTAAAGGAGAATATTAAGGAAGCAAATGAATGCATCTGAAAGTTGAGAGGCCAAATCAAGAAATTCAGAGAAATACATAAGGAGGTTAATGAACAGCTGAAGCAAGCAAATGAAAAAACTACCAATCTGAAAGTGCAAGTTGAAGAAGGAAAAAGAGTTGAAGAATTCCTGAATTCTAAGATGAAAAGAAAATATGAATATTGTTCAAAACCTGAAGAAGTTGTGACCTTGAGATCAGGTCTTGAAAAATTAAAGAGTCAAGAAGACCAATTAAAGACAAGTTCTACAAAGATTGATGAAATGATTGTAAATTAGAAGAATTCTAAGGAAAAATGTGGATTAGGGTTTGAGAAAGGATAAAGTTCAAAGGAAGATTAAACCCCAAGTACTCAAAAGGAGAACAAAGAATAGAAGAAGACTGGGGACAATAAGAGCAATGACAAGTAGGTCTGGAATCAAAGGAAAGACTTCAAAAGACCTCCTATTAGATAACCAAATGAAAAAAGGTACCCATCTTTTAATGGTTTCTATTATTACTGCAATAACTTTTGACATAAGGCTATAGAATGTAGAAGGAGAATGAATCAAAATGTTCAATCTTTTTCTAGTCAGTTCTTTACATGCAAAATATTTGGTCATAAGGCTAGTGAATGTAGAAATCAAATGATAAATGGCTATAACAATGGTATTATGTTTCAATCCCTCAATGGATAATGTTATGCATGAAATGGATTTGGGAATAAAGCTAATCAATGTAGATATATAATGGGTGGAATTATGTTCAAAATGTTGTCACTTGTTACAATTGCAATCTAGACTAGGACACATTTCAAAATTTTGTAGAAGTAAAAATTATGAAGAAGAACAATCTAGTAAAGAAGAATGATCTAGAGAAAAATGTTGATCTAGTAGAGATGAAGAAAGAGAAGGACAAGATTTGGAGAAAGAAGGAAGATAGTGAGACTAAGCTTGAGTCTATACCAACATTTGGTGCAGATGTTTCCTCCCAAAACTAAGTAGAAAGCTTTGTCTTAGGGAGAGCATTAACTGAAAATCTCTTATCCCATGCCACAAGAATGGTACTGATGTTTCATCATGTGGATATGTGGTGTAGGTTGACCTGTTTAACCCACTAGAGAAAATATTGATGGAAAACATTGAGTTATGAAAGTTTGTGGAGCATTTGAAGTTGACTATGCATATAATTAGGGTTTTTACTACACTTTTTCAAATGTGCATTCATTGAAAATTAGGTCAATTTAGAAGGGTTTTTAATTAATTGCACTTAAATAAAAATTCATTTACAAATGAGCATTTGAGGAGAGTAGAGAAATGAAGGACCAAAGTGAAGTGTTTAAATAATTTTAGAATTTCTTGTACATAAAACCCTAATTGGAAGGCAATAAAAGGTATTTATAGTTATATCTTGGCCTAAGTTTTTTGAAATTATTTTGAAGAGTTTGAAATGGATACTCCATGAGTAATTAAGGTCTCAAAATGAACTCAACTAAAATTCAAGAGAAATCCTAACAAGTGTATGGAGACCAACCTGAATGATGCATTTTCAAGGATCTCGTATGGTGTGATACACACTGAAGACATGAGAATTTACATTCATTGTCCAAGTTGGAAGAATATGATCACTCCAAGATGAGTGATGTATGGGTGAAGGAACTCATTGGAGATGATTTTGAGTTGAAACCTGAATTCTAGAACCTGGTGGAGAAGAAGTTCGATGTATGGAAATTTCCCCAATTTTTTCTATGATGATGCATGGGTGAGGTATATTATGAGATAAATTAATGATAGATTTGTGTGGTTGGATATGCATAGCATGATTACCAAGAAGGTAATTAGGGTTGCTATTGGTTTGAGCTCAACTAGACTAGTTCTAGTGCTTAAGTCTATAAAGAATGAGGTTTCTATAGAGTTAACTAGAGAAAATTATGATAGAAGAGACTTGACAATCTAGGATATTAGAAACTCAATATTCAAATATGTTGCAATGGTGATTATAAGATATACTTTTCTAATAGGGAGAATTTTTTATCTACCACCACAATAAATATTGTATATGAAATGGTGGTAAACAACTATAGATTTCAATTTGTGCAAACTATTGAGGGAACAATTAATTCAGAGTTTGCAAAAGATAAAGGATTCAAAATATTCTTTCAAATTTGACACATTGATCATTTTTTATTTTTTATTCTTGAGGGAACTACCTAGAAAAAATAACATCATTTGGTTAAAGGATAAACCAATTGCACTTCAAATTAGAGACCACCTATGGAGGTTAGGTAATGTCGATGCATAGGATGAAGCTCAATGGGGGTTTTTCAAAATATTTCAAAAGAATATGTAGGCTAGAGAGAAGATTCCTCAAAATATGGTGGAAAAGTATAAGAATGATATCACTTTCATAGTCTCAAAGGATTGTTGCATCATACAAGATGTTGAGCCTAGGATTGTCTAGATCCTAGAGATGGGATATGAGATCACAGAGAAAAAATCACTACTTCAACAAATTTTATACTAAGAAAACCAAGAGACACCTCTGAAGAGAGGTATGGTACACATGAGGAAAATTCCATGAAAGTGCACATGAACCAAACTTAGATAAAAACAAGTAAAGAAGACTATTGAGAGAGTAACTGTAGAATTTGTAGAGATGGTGGGTCTAGAGGAGGAGGGTATAAAGAAAGCTAAAGGCTTGATTGATGCTTGAGAAGGATCATTTGATGTCAAGAGATATAGTAGAATAGCTACCACTTCTCTAGGACTAAGTTTGTCATTGGTGAGAAGAGGAAAGAGTTTACAAGTACTCTGGTGAAGGATAAGTCTGCTCTAATAAAGTAGTAGAAGATTCCTATAAGAGAAAATACCACTCCAGTAACACAACAAATAGGCCCTACAAGGAGAATAATAAAGAGAAAATATAAAAGAGACAAATTTGTCAGTGTAAATGTTGCTAAAGAAGAGTAAGAAGAAGAAGATATAGAGCCTCTAATTCATAAAATATCCATTACATTTGAGGAAGATTCCAATTGGAAGAGACAAAAAGTAGACCTTATGGACACTAGTAGTGAGGGTAAAATTGAGAAAGATAAGGAAGGCTATAGGATACAAAGAAGGCAAAAGAAAATAGAGTCTAATAAAGCAAATGTGTCACTAGAAGAAAAGAAGAAGAAGATGAAGGGTAAGTCTTCCTCTTTGGTAAGACAACATAGCACCATGAAATTAGATGATTTATTAAATGGCTTAGTAGAGCATGATATGCTAGAGAAAACAGCTACACTATGTACTACAACTAATGATGTTGATAAAGAAACTACAAAAGATGTAATTGTGAAATGCCTTATCACTTTTAAAGTGAATATGAAGAGTATTGAAAAGAAATTTCTTAAGGAGTTGAGAAATGTAAGTTATATGGTAGAAGATAGGAAGCCATCGATAAGAAACAAAGTTAAAATATTTTTCTTTGGAGAAGGTTAGTGCACCCCTCCCAAATGAACATAAATCCATATAGGCTTAGGTGTACAATAGGGAGTTCCAAACAAAGAAAAGGGTAACTACTCTTATGAGCAGAGATCAGGATGATCTTGAGACATTTTGAAATGAAACTATGGAGAAGGTTGCAGATTTGGCACAAAGATTGGGTCTAACTCTAGATACTGAAGAAGTAATGCAGGATGATATGTCGGCTCTAGAAGTTAATTTTATAGAAGAAGCAAAACAAGAAGATTCTCAACATGAGCATGAAATAAAAGAGGAGAATGTGCAAGATGACACTCTTCTAGATATGGAAGAAAATGTTATTGAAGAGATTGTCACTTGTGGTGAGAACATTGCATAAGGAGGTATTACCAATGATGCTCCTCTAATGGGAGAAAAATACTACTACAGATGTAAATGTTACAAAGGCATAGAAGGAGGATACATCTATAGATCACAAGTCCCCTCCTTTGGACTAGAAAGGAATGTTTAAGAAGAAGTACAAACCAACTAAAAGATAAATTTTCCTCTAGATAACAAAGAAGAATCAATCGATGAGGAAAATAAGAATAAAGAAAAATAGGCCAATGTTGAGAAAAAAGGATGAAAATGTAGAAGTTAGCGTTGGTGACAAGGAAAATGCCTTGGAAAAGAAAGATGTGGAAGATAATGTGAAGGTAGTAGGTGAATCTTTAGGTACCTCCAAAGATTCATTGAAGAACCTATTAAGTATACAACCCATTTCAAGCCTATTGTGTCTTCCTAGCTACTACAGCTTCCAATGCAACAGAGGTAGGTTAACATGGATAGAATATCTCCTTTGCACAAGCTTCAGTTACATGATGCTTTCCATGCCTCTTCTCAAAAATAAATCTTGCAAACTCATCACAAGAGTGCAAAGATTACCGATGAGTCAATTAAAGTGTTACATGAGAGCATACCTAGTGCAAGCATGGATAATTCTTTATATGTTATGGAAATTTTGAATTTTTTGTTTGATTCATTTAAAGAGTATTCCAGTGGTTTGAAGGAAAAAATAGAGAAAGAGATAAGAAAAAAATAGAGAAAGACATAGAGAAAAATGTGAATGATACAAAAAATTTGGACATAACAGAGAAGTGTGCCTTCACACACAACAAATTTTAGAAAAAAATCATAGATGTGCAAAATTGTGTTGCAAAAGCTAAATTTTTGTTCCAATTTTGCATGAAGTGGTCCAAATCCACTAAAAGTATCAAGGATGAGATGGAATCAATTAAGTCCCAAATTGGTAAGGCATCCATGCCTATGATCTGACACAATACATTGGTGGGAGCACAAGAATAGTAATTGAGAATCTACACAAGTAGTTATTCCAATTGCAAGTATAAAAGGAGAAGATAATTATGCAGTTTGAACATCTCAAGGACCTGGTGAATGCCAAATTCACACCTATCTCCAGTTCCTTGATGAGTGCAGACAAAGAAATGAAGTTAAATCGGGTACCCAACACTCCAAATGATGTTGAAGAACCTATTATGGAGTTCAAGACAAGCATAGTTGCATTCTTGACGTAGCCAAAGAAGGTTGGGAAGAAGGAAAGAAAGACTAGAAAGCACACCTTGACAAGTTGCAGGTGTCAAATACTTCTTCTAGTTAATGGTGTATATTTCTTTTCTCATTATTCATTTTAGTTTCTTAGTCAGACTTTACTCTATATATGTGGATGGTAGAGAAATATTTCTAGTGAAAATTTTGATTTCTTTGATGGATAGCATTATTGGGAAAGTTAATATTTTTGAATTTTGGTTATTCCCATGTATATATATGTATATATGAATTAAGGGGATCACATGAGTATGTGAATATATTTTTAATTCGGTAAATTAAAAACCATGTAAGTCATGCAAGGGGGAGAAGAATAGAACACATGTATGTGCCCTTTTCCCTTGATGTCAAATGGGGAGTTTAGTTTTAGAGAGAAATTTTGGCATGTTTCCATCAATGAAAAAGGGGGAGATTGTTGGAAGATTAAAGAGCCTATCATTGATATGTCTATTAGCAACATGAGCATGAAATATAAACATAAGTTGTATATAGTATGCAACTATGCAAGTATACTAGTGTTTTCATTGATTATAACATTGTGGTTTTGCATGAAGATCGATGTGTAGACCATTTTGTGTAGCATGAGCATGCATAAAAATATTAATCCAGTGCTTAGTTGCAAGAAGGTTTGATCCGATGTAGATATTTGAAGTGGAAAATTGGTTGTTTTAGAACATTATTTTTCAATGTACAAGACATTTGGTATTTTGGTTAGCATTGGTCTACCTTGAAGAATCCTGCTCTATGATTTTAATGAAATTTACTTGGATGTTAAGGGATTCTACATCCAAATTTTCATATTGTTTTTTTCTCTGGTGAATAAGTTATGAATGAAATAACATCAGGTCTAATAATGATAGTGGTTACTAGTGCAAGGTGTATGTTTTGGTGAGTTTGCACTTCACTGCAAAAAGGTATCTTTCCTTATAGATTTGTGGGAGTGTTAATAGGCGTTAGTAGATCTTTTGCACCAAGTGACATGGATTTTGGAGGATTGCGTGTCCATTTGTGGTTGATAAGTTAGATAATTTTGATGTTAGGTCTTCAAAATTTATGACCTAATATGATATGATTATTTTGGAGGTTATGTAAGTGTTGATCTATTATACGGATGCCATTATAGGTCAACCTAACCTATCTTATGCATTATAAGTTTGAATTAAGGTGCAAGTGAAATAAAGAAAAATGTAAGTGGGGTGATCAATATGGAATTGTTAAAAGGTGTGTGATCTATAGACTTAAAATTTCCTAATTTCATTAGAAAAAGAGATCTCCCAAGGTTAGGATTGACTTTTAACCTTGAGGTGAGTCGACCCTATTAGGAGGATCTGTTGTTTTCTTATGATAGAAAATGAATGAAATGCACTTTTGGGGGATGAAAATAAAATACTTGATGAGCTCAATTATCTAATATAAAACTTGAAATGTAGAAATTAAGGATAGCACAAACAGAAACAACTTTTAGGCAGATCTGAGAAGGGAAAAATGGCATGTACCAAGCTCCAAATGTGGTTGTTGAGTGTCATACAAGGAAAAATTCATCCTATGGAAAATGGGTCTTTGTATAGGGATTCAAAATATTATTTCACGCAAATGGTTCTTTGTATAGGGGTCCAGAATATAATGTCACATTTCTTTGATCCCAAATTTGTACTTTTGATTCCTTTGAACTCCGCTGTTAGATGACAACTTTGATAACTTAACAACTTTGATGACAACTTTGAAAAATTAACAAAATTACACTTTGGTCAATCTTCAATCGTTCTTCACTTGTAAATTTGCACATACACAAAAAAGATCAAAAAATATTTGGTTTTAGGTTAATTTAGGGGTTTTCCTTGGTTAAACCCCAATTTGGTAATTAAACCTTGATAATGAAAGATAATGGAAAATTGCAAGGAATGATGAATGAAAAAATCTATGTCACAACTCACCAAACCCTCAATGGTTTCCCTTAGAGGATTGAATTTTAACACATCTCTCTTAGGATTGGATCTTGTATGAATTGGCTTGAATAATTGTTTGATTTAATGTTGAATTTTTGAAACCTACATCACAATGTTGGCTCCAAAACATAATATGAGCACACTTAACTTTGACATGATGATATGATCTTGATTGCTACTATAAACTCTTGATAAATATTCTCTTCAATTCTCTTGAAAATAATATTTTCTCTTGTGAAAGTTGCCTCTTAATTCTTAATGTTGAATGGATAAAATAACTATGTATTTATAGGTGTTTATCTAATTTCTTGAAAATTAGATTCGATAAGTTGACATTTTTAAGTTGAATTTAAATTATTAAAATTCTGCCAAAAACATATTAAGAATTAGGTCTTGGCACTTAAGGAGGACCCATTCATCCTTGGGAAAATGGGTCTTGGTACCTAAATCTAGGACACATAACTTCGAAGGTGTTTAAAATAATGTTAGTATTTGTTTAATGTCAGTTTCCCTTTCAAAAATGGGAATATTAAGGCTTAGGAATGCATAATTTAGGAAATTAGAAACTTAATTAAGTCTAATTAATTAAGGGATCCAGACATAGTGTGAAAATGTAAAAGAGTTCATTTTTCTACACTATATTTATCCCCCACTTTTGTGAGAGTATGAGTCCTATGCTCAAACTCCCACTAAAGTAGACAAATATATGTTGAGAGGGTCTAAGTGCAAAAATGTTGATGGGATAGGATGACAAGGATCAGGGGGCTTATGCAAGCCCTTGGGATTCAAGATCCCATGGAAGATAAACATAAGCATAAAGGTACACACACGTATGCATGATATTAAGTAGGAAGACAAGATACATAATCATACCATGTCAAAATTGATGTGAAAATAAATCGATGGAAGGACTAGCAAGTTTCATTATGCCACATCCATTAAATACACTCACAAGGATGTAAAATCACTTATGAAAGACATGGCTCTATAGGAAATAAATTTTTGTTATGCTAAGTGGTCATGAAAAATATGCTCACAAAGTGCAATCCAATATACATTAGGTGAGCTCTCAAGAGAAATATGAGAAACACAAACTAGGTCTACAAGGTGTGATCCCATAAAACAAGAGGCGGTGGCCAAATCATGCAACCATACTAAGATTTATCTCTATGATAACTTTGATAAAGTTCCACACTAAATGGTCAAAGGTTTTCACAAGGATACCAAGTTGCATTGTGCTAGACTATCATGAAATAAAGGTACCATAAAGCAAGTTGTGTTATGCTTTGTGGACATGAATTCGTTTTAGGTTAGGATAATCAAAGTGGTTTTACTTAATACATGAAAGGTGTCAGCTTAGGGAACATCACACTTGACATCACCAAGAGAGGACTAGCTGAGGGATAAATATTTGCACCTTATGGAATGCAAGACATAGAATTACCACTAAGAGGAATGTCATATGCCAAGAAAGGTCACACTCTTGTAGAAAATCAAGCATAATATCACCACAAACAAGACATGCCACAACAATGAATGGGGGACAATATTCCTCCCACTTAAAATGTAAACATACTTGCTATGTTGGTATTTTAAGTAGAAAGAGGGGAAGAGGGGATCCTTGAAAAGAATGCACACCTCCAAAAACTAGTTATCATTGTGCCCCAAGCATAGAGACAAAGACAAACGCCAAGGACTATCATGTTTCTACCAAGATAAATATGGTTTCACTTAAGATTGTGGGTATGGGTAGGATCATGATGGGTCAAAAAGTGGTGATATGATGGGTGTGTGTAGGGTATGTGGCTAACAACCTTTTTTTTACTCAAAATTAATGAAACAAAAAAGGTTTTTAGAGGAGATTCTCAGCTTTCCACCAATATAAATTATGTTTTACTTTGAATTTAATAAAGAATTATTATTTATTTTCTATTTGAATTATGACTAAAGTCTTGATTGATAGGCTGATTGAAAAATATCTATAGCTTTTAAATAGTATCATATTTTATGAATCCAAAACATGTGTCACATTCCATGCTTCACATACTATAGGATTAAAAAAAAAATGAATTTCATGAAGTTTTGACCAAGTTAAGGTGGTTAGACATACACATTTTTATATTTTTAAAAGTTGCAATAAAAAATTCATAATTAATTATTGGGTATGTGCAAGATCATGATGGACCAAAAAGTGGCAATATGATGGGTATGTGTAGCGACTTTTTTTACTTAAAATTGATGAAATGAAAAAGGGGTTTTTAAAGGAAATTCTTAGCTTTCCACTAATATAAATTATCCTTTACTTTGGAATTTAATAAATAATTATTATTAATTTTCTATTTAAATTACGACTAAAGTCAGGTGTTAGGTTGATTAAAAACATCTATAGCTTTCAAATGGTATCACATTTTTTTAATTGAAATATGCCTCACATTCTATGTTTTGCATACTATAGGATTCAAAAAAATAAAATTGAATTTCATGAAGTTTTGACCAAGTTAAGGTGGTTGGACATATGAGTTTTTATATTTTTAAAAGTTGTAATAAAAATTCATAATTAATTATTTACTTAGAAAAAAAATTTGCATCACATCTGGACATGACCCCTCCACTTATATCTAAAATCTTATTAAAAATATTATCATTTTGTTGTGGTTAGGGTTGTCAGAGAGACACCTACTTATTTTTTCCCTGAAGTTTAAGTACTATTGCATTGAAATTTCAAATTTTCACCAAATACATATATATTTTTTAAATAAACCTAGTAGTTTAGAAAGAGGTACAGTTGGAGAGAAATTGAAGAGGAAAAGGAAAGATCAGTAATTGGGATCACATGGTGGAGAAATTGAACGAGCAGTTCATACTAGTGGACTACAAGTTAGATCTACTAAAGAAATTGCAAGGGTTGAAGCAAGGAAGTAGATCTATGAAAGACTACACAAAAGATTTTCACAACATGATCATCAAAACAAACCATGAAGAGGCCAACAAGGAAAAGGTAGCCTGTTGTCTTAATGGGTTATGACCGAGCATTCAAGAAGAGCTAAGCCTGGTCAGAATGACCACCATTGAGGATGCATAATAATTTTCTCTAAAATTTGAGGAGAAGTTGAACAAAATATTTGACAGCAAGCAAAAAGGATGAGGAGGTTAAAGTGGAAGGGGTGGTGGAAGATCTTCTGGGAGCCAAATGAGGAGGAAAGGAAAAATGAAGATGTGGGTACTAGTTGAGGCCAGAAGAATGATAACTTCTACCGCCCTCGTGATCAAAATAGTGATAATCAAAGAGGTAGAGGATGAGGAAGATCTAGGCCAAGGCCTGGAAGGGGTGGTTTCAAAGGAACTTGTTTCCATTGTGGTGAAGAAGGGCATCGAACCTATGAATGTCCACAACACCAAGGAAGGATAGACAGAAGGCTGGAAGGTCATGAAAGGGTTGCACATGCAAATGAGGAGGCTCAATTCAAGCATTTAGATGATGCTGAAAGAGGAGAAGCCCTAGTGGTTAGAAGAGCCCTGGCGACTGAAGAGAAGGAGATAAAACAAAGAAAGAATCTATTCTGCACAAGGTGCAAGTGTGAAGACAAATGGTGTGATGTCATTATTGGCAGTGGGAGCACTGATAATCTGGTATCTGAAGAGATGGTTACGAAGTTGAAGCTGAAAAGGGAAAGGCATCCACATCCATATCAGATTGTCTGGTTGCAGAAAGACCACAAAGTTTTGGTCAATGAGCAGTGCCTAGTGAAGTTGAAGATCGAAAGCTATCGTGATGAGGTACTAATGTATATCATCCCCATGGATGCATGTCACATGTTGTTGGGGAGGTCGTGGTAGTTCGATAAGTGAGTTGTACATGATGGCCATTCAAACCCTTATTCCTTGATGAAGGATGGAGTCCACCATAAGTTGAAACCCCTAAAGAAGGACGAAGAAATGGTATGCAGTATTGCTAGATTTTTTTTGTTGATGGAAGAAAATTTTTAGAAGGCATGAAGCATGAATGTATGTGTTATGCATTTATTCCTAGAATGGATAAGGAAGATAGTGAGAAGGTACCAGTAGAATTTTCTGGACTATTGGATGAGTTTCAAGAGATTATTTTTGATAACGTACCTGAGGGTTTACCACCAGTGAGGAAGATCAGTCATCAGATTAACTTGATCCCTAGAGCCAGTTTTCCAAATAAAGTAGCTCATAGAATGACTCTTGCAGAAAATGAAGAGTTGAACAGACAAGTTCATTAGTTGTTGAGAAAGGGTTTGATTTGAGAGAGTCTGAGCCCATGTGTAGTACCTACAATACTAGCACCAAAGAAGGATGGGGAGTGGAGGATGTGTACAATCTCCTGAGCCATAAATAAGATAACAATCAAGTACAAATTTCCCTTGCCAAGGATGGATGACCTGATGGACTATTTGAGTGGAGCACAATACTTCACAAAGATTGATCTAAAGAACGGATATCACCAGATCCGGATTTGTGAGGGAGATGAATGGAAGACCACCTTCAAGACCAAAGAGGGCTTGTACGAGTGGTTAGTCATGCCCTTTGGGCTAACCAATGCACTGAGCACATTCATGTGGGTCATGAACGAGGTATTGAAAGAGTTTCTGGAAAGTTTTGTTACTGTATATCTAGATGATATTTTGATTTTTAGTAAGACTTTGGATGAGCATTTAATGCATATTCATAGAGCTTTTGAGAAGATGAGAGAAGAGAAATTGTTGATTAATCTAAGGAAGTTTAGTTTTTTGAAGGAGTTAGTGTACTTGGGGTTTATTGTCTTGGCAGAAGGTCTCAAGATGGACCCAGAGAAGGTGAAGGCTATTCTAGAATGGGATACCCCAAGAATTGCTACTAAGATGAGATCTTTCCATGGTTTGGCCTTTTTTATAGAAATTTCATTAAAAACTTCAATAGTATTTGTGTAACCCTGATTGAAACAATGAGAGGGGATAGAAAAGAGTTCAAGTGGAGCACTGGAGCAGCGAAGAGTTTTGATCTGTTGAAGTAGAAGGTGACAGAACAACCATTTTTAGGCCTCTCGGATTTCAATAAGGTGTTTCAGGTGGATTTTGATGCCAGTGGTTGTGCCATTGGAGCAGTGATGAGCCAAGAAGGTAAGCCCATTTCCTATTTCAATGAAAAGTTAAATGATGCAAAAGAGAAAGTACTATGTATATGATCATGAATTTTATACAATAGTTCAAGCATTAAAGAAATAGAGACATTATTTGTTACTGAAGGAATTTGTTTTCTTTATTGATCATCAAGCATTATAGTATCTAAATAGTCAAGGAAAATTAAATCAGAGGCATATGAAATGGGTAGAGTTTTTGCAAAGTTATACATTTGTTTTAAAGCATAGGAGTGGGAAGTCAAATAGGGTTGCAAATGCCTTAAGTAGGAGGAAAACATTGTTGACAGAGATGCAGATTGAAGTGGTTGGGTTCAATGAACTCAAAACATTGCACCCTAAAGATATTGATTTTGCATAAGCTTGGAAATCTTGCAAGGAGCCTGTTGCAGTTGATAGGACAAAGTGGTTGGATTTCATAATCCAGGATGGCATGTTGTTTAAGGGAAGTCAATTGTGTATTCTGAGGAGTTCCATGAAAGAGAACCTGATAAAGGAGAAGCATAGTGGGGGAATGGCAGGATATTTTGATTGGGATAAGACTATTGCCATTATAAGTGAGCATTATTATTGGCCTCAATTATCACGAGATGTGAAGAAGTTTGTGCAAAGTTGTAGGGTATGTCAGATGGCTAAAGGAGTAAGCTAGAATATAGGGTTGTATCAGCCCTTACCTATACCAGAGAGGCCTTGGGAAGATATAAGTATGGACTTTGTTCTTGGTTTTCCAAGGACACAAAGAGGGAATGATTCAGTATTTGTGGTAGTTGACAAGTTTTTGAAGATGGCATATTTCATCCCATGCCAGAAGACCCATGATGCAATCCACATTGCTGACTTGTTCATAAGAGAAGTGGTGAGGCTACATGGTCTGTCAAAGAGTATAGTCTCAGATCGCAATGTTCTTAAGAGAAGTGGTTAGGCTACATGGTCTGCCAAAGAGTATAGTCTCAGATCGTGACACAAAATTTGTTGGATACTTTTGGAGGACCTTGTAGAAGAATTTGAAAACAAAGTTGAAGTTTAATTTTGCACACCATCCATAAACTGATGGGCAGACTGAGGTTGTGAATAGAAGTTTGGGTAACCTACTGAGATGCTTGGTAGGAGACAAACCCAAGGGATGGGACTTGATCTTACCCCAAGAAGAATTTGATTACAACAATTATGTCAACAGAAGCACTGGTAGATCACCATTCCAGATTGTGTATGGAGGCAGTACTAGGACCGCTCTAGAATTGAGAAAGATGGACCAAGAGAAGAAGACAAGTGTTGAAGCCAAAGACTTTGCAGAGCACATCAATAATAAACATGAGAAGGTAAGAGAACATATTAACAAGATGAATATGCATTATAAGGCTAAAGCATATCAGAAGAGGAGATATAAGGAGTTTCAGATTGGTGATAAAGTGATGGTCCACTTGAGGAAAGAAAGGTTTCCAGTGGGAACCTATAACAAATTTAAGATGAAGAAGTTCAGTCCTTGTAAAATTGTGAAGATGCATGAATCAAGGAATGCATATGAAGTAGATTTGTCGGATGGAGTCAATATTTCCCTTGTATTTAATATTTCAAATTTGATAGAGTATCATGAAGGTGGCACAAAGGAAGTACCAACAATGGAACAGTGTGGCATTCCGGCACCTACTTCAGAGGAGTAGATTGAAGGAATCCTGGATAGTCGTGTGGAAAGGAGTACCAAAAATAGGCAGTATGAAGAATATCTAGTGAAGTGCAGAGGAAGGCTTATGGAAGATTCATCTTGGTTGTCTAAGGGAGAGGTTGACTATTTGGGTTTTCCTCAATCATCTGAAACATGACAGGGTCACTTCTCAAATTACCCTAAGTGTCTGATGCAGGGGCATCCAATGGTGTGAGGGAAATCTTGCATCACCCAAAAATATGCTTTCCATTTATGTTCCTTTTGTTTGCTTTTTTTAGATGCTTTCACATTTCTGGATACCCTTTTCATTGAATAAGAGTTCCCAACTTTTAGAACTTCTTTTCTACTTTTTATGCTCAACTACTATTTTTAGCATGTGTGAATTTGAAGGCATGGGAAGACAAAAATTTATGGGAAGGTTCGAAATGGAAAAATAAGCACTTTGGTGAAAAAATTAGGTCAAGATCATTCACGGTTTGAAAGTTATTCAAGTTCCAGCTTCTGCTTTTTGCCTTGAAAAACCTTCTGAGTCTAGTTTGAGGCACTAAACGGTCTCCTACAGGCCTAGAAATTGTTGGAACTAGCATAGCAGGTTCTTAACGCATTCCTCACTCCGATACCTTTCTGCGGTGCAAACAGTTCGAAAAACAAAGTCCTAGATCAAAAGTTATGCCTTCCAGAAGTTGGACGATTTTTGAAAAATTGCCAATTTTCAAATTAGGACTCAGTTTTTTAATTTCAAATTGTAAATTTTGGCACCAAACTGCCAAAACTCTTATCTCGAATGTTTTTTTTTTTTGCTCCAAATGGAAAAGGGGCAATTTATGGGCTAGTTTCTGATTTTTGGATAGCTTTTCGGGGAAAGAGTTTGCATGCTGCAAAAAGGGGATTTTCTATAATTTTTGTAATTTTTCTAAAACTTCTGTAGCTTTCATGTATCACAGAGCTTGAGGATTTGGGATCCTCTACATGTAAGATTTTCATTATTGAAAAATAATAAAGTTTTCTAGTCGTGGGAATTATTTTTGTGTCTCGAGTTTGCTCTCTCGTCAAAACTTATTATCAAAACTCTATCTCAAGCAACCAATAAATAGAATAAATAATACAAAAAAAATATCAATTGGTAATTATAAAAATTTAAGCTAAAGACACCAAAAATTTTGCACCCAAATCCAAAGATGAGTATATAGAATAAAAATAGTATATTCCTTATACCTACATAAGCTCATCACAATCCACTTACCAACTTGGACTTTCTTTGGCTCTATTATATCTATTCAATAACACCTTATGGAATCTCATAACATACATTATAGTTTGGTCAATAGGTCTAAATCCCTCTTAGTGTCACATGTATTTTCCTATTTCTAATGGTGGAGGCCCAAATTCTAGAAGTCATACTTTTTTATCAAAGAGGATGTTGCCCCCCTTTTTTAAATTATACAACCTAAAGATTCTAATTGATATAATCACTATCTTATACACACTTGACATGATCAAGTGTGAACAAATATTTTTCAAGCCCCAATTATGTTTTCAAATCATTTGGCTACATCATCTTGATTGTCATCATCAAATGAAAATTTTGTGGAAATAAAGCTATAATATGACTCAAAACTACAAAATATTCAAATTTATGACTAAACTAAATCAACTTAAATTTAAACTCAAACAATAGCACAAAAAGTAATGTGGGAAATATTAGGGGGTGTTACATGGCATGCAATACCATAGCACATGAGTTCATAATTAGGTACTTACTATTGAGAAAATAAATAAATGCATCATTATATATAATTGATGGAGAGGGTAATTTTACTATAAAAAAAATCGTTGATATTGGGGATATGCTTGTGGAAGAGATGGCGATTTAGACTAAGGGATGGGAAGTAGGTGACTATAAAAGCTATGGTGTAAAATTTATTTCTATTTCATTTTTGTTTTGATGAGGGTGTGGAAACAAATAATTTAAGGCATTTATGGATGTCTTATTAATTGTTATTTTCTTTATTGATTAGGTTTGATAATGAATATGTGTGTAATCTAAGAGGAGGTGGGAAAAGAAATCCCTTGTAGGAAACAATAAAGATCGTCTTATTCATAATATTAGTCCTTTATGATGAATTCAAAATAAAATTTATTAATTTCAATTGACATTTTGTAAGAGAACGCATTAAAGAGTATTTTTAGTATTCATTGTCATATCCCAAGTAGGTGAATGAATATATTTTTGGTTTCTTATAATTTACCCTCACTATATTATTAATTTATTTTTAATCCCAAATTGTGCATAAAGTCAAGAAATACATTTAGTAACATGAATTGCTTTCATTTAAGTAGTTTTGAAATATAGTTATGTCTAGAAAATAAATATGAAATTATTGAATGATATAGAATATTTCTAAAATACTTGTGGAGTTATGGTGTACTAGTAATGGGATGCTTTTCAAAGTAGGTAAAAAAAAGTTCAAATACCACTATGTTGGAAGACAACCTATTAACCGATGGTATCTCCATTAATGGGGTGTTTTGTTAATAAAATAATTCATAATTTTGTTTGGGTGTGAGAATAATAGAGATGAAATGCTCAATTAAAAATTTAGGGAGTATTAATGAACAATGATTTTGTATTTTATATTATGATTGTTATGGATGAGTTGATTTCTTTTTAAAAAAGAAAAAACCCACAATGAATTAATAAATTTAATTTGTTTGGTTAATTTACTTCATTGATGTCTTCAACCATGAATTCCATAGTTTCAAATTGATTATACTACCAAATTATTGATGTTATCTTCCTGTATACGAATTACAATAACATGAGAAAAAAAAAAAAACAATACTATCTACGAACTCACATTGTGGAGTTGTGCACTTGAATCCTCTTTGAAGATAAGCTTGATCTCTGCACGCAATTCATTTTCAATAGAAACTTGTACATTTCAGTGTGACTGCTGATAGATATTAAATCTTATTTTTACGCAGAAGAAATTTCTTATTACCATATACGCAAAGAAATTCCAACATATATTCTTTTAAAAATTCAAACAGATTAGAAGCGAACCTTCCATTAGAACCATTGCTGTTAAACGAGTTCTGTATCAAATTCCTGGAGATTTTAACAGCTACAATAGTTAAGCATAAAATCTATGGTAGCTACAATGATGTTGAAGCGTGCGACAACGTAAGTCTATGGAAAAAGAGATCTAATCTGGTTGTTTTATTTTCAAGCATAGAATTAATAAAAGAGAACTTTGGAACTATTCTAAACATAGAAAGAGTAGGTTTAGGGTTACATAGTTTTCATAATATTTTCTTCGATTATTTTAGTAAAAGGATATAAGAGTATATGCAAAAAGTAGTGAATTATATGTATGATCAACAAAAGATAAATTATTTGGTATGCTTACATTTGATCGTTGTCTGTTATCCATGAAGCATTCAAGTCCCCTGAAAAATAATTGTATGATAGGTCTCTGTAACAAAATGTTCAATATCAGTCTTGATGTATGAAAAGAAAATATATCATAGATTTCAGCGCCTTCTTAAACTACCTTATATTCTAGTAATTCATTTTTATTTTTACAAATTATTGTCAAAGTTTTAGAAACAACAACACAGATTTCTAACAAAATTGCAACCTTATATTCTAGTAATTCATTTCTACTTTTACAAATTATTGTCAAAGTTTTTGAAAAACAACATGATTTCTGACAAAATTACAAGAACAATACATTGGTCTTAAAATATAAGGGGACATAATCTAGTGTCTAATGTGTTTTAGTAACTTTTTTTTCTTAAGCATAGATTGGGTATATTATTTTCATATTTATAAGCAACAAAATAGATCATTATTTTTAAATGCTAATTCATTGATCCCCACATTAACTAGTTAAATTTTACTAATCAAATGAATGGAAACACGCAAAACTAACAAAGAGCTAAAATAACATAACTTTAATATAATATAAATATGTAGTGATTCATAAAATAAAATTAAAGAAAGGAAAGATAATATTCTTTTAGGTACATAATATAATAGAATAATAAGAACTTGGTTATAAGTTAAAAAAATACTTCAATAATGGATCCCATGCAACTTTTTAATTAAGTAGAAAACATTTTAAAATATATGAATGCTCACATATAAAATTTGAATATGCTACTAATTAAATCAAAGAATCTACAAGATAAGTGCTTAGAATTATATTTTTTCAGAGTTGATAATCATTGATAACTACTATTATAAATCAAACATGATAACTGAAATCCAATAAAAAGGACAAGTTGTGGATGATTATGAAAATGGATCAATATCAAAAGAATAAACTTAAACTTCATTACCAAAGTGGAGTGTAATATAGTAAGTTCCAAGATGGGTCACATAGACTCACATAGTAGTTGAAACACTAGTAGTCATTTCTCATGAAATGAAGTTCAATAATTAAATTTTATTAACTAATGAATTGCTTCCTAACATCATTATTTTTAAACATAGTAATATTTAATTCACATGTGAGATTTAAATGCTTGTTTTTATTTTTACTGTTTATACTAAGAAATTCATATATTTGTGTATATTTTATGCAACCTTCACCAAAAAAATATTGATAATATTTGAATTATTTCCTTCATTTAGTGGAGGTTAGTATGAAATCATCAATTATAATTAAGTGGATTTCTTCTTAATCTAATTGAATTTGTACTTTATTTAATCATGAATGAAGGTATTGAATCACTAATTTAGGTAAACATTTACTATTACTTCATGTTGAATCTATACTTCGAAACACCACAATGAATTCTATGGCTTTGGTGAATTAGCCATAAAAAACATGTGATTCCCTTTAAATTAGAACATCTTCCTTAGATACATTACCTTTTTTTTTAACATTTTAGCTACATAAATAACCATATTTGATAGTAGTGAGATGCTTGTAGTTGCTGTGAAAAGTGATATTTTTGAGTTATGTTTGAGCATAATGAAAAATTTAAGATGTGGAAGTGGTTTGAAAACTAGTGTGGATTTGAGAATTTAAGTGGCCGAAGTGGTGTGAAATTAATGTGTTTATGATAATTTTAGGTGGTGAAAGTTCTATGAATAATAATGTTGCTATTAATTATTGGTTTTTCTATTTACTTTCTCATGGGTGATTTTCCCCACTCCCCTTTAGGGAGGTTTCTGCGGAGATCTCTTGTGTAGACTGCATGGGATATTTTCTATGTGAATATATGTATTGTTGTGGAATATTTATTATGTTGTTCTTAAGTTTTATAGTTCTGATGTTGTTGTGTTGTGTTACTTGTTACCATGTAATCTCCCCTAATCTCCCCTAGCTTCCAGGGTGGATAGTTGCTATCCTAGGATGTGAGGTGAGCCTCCACTGATCCTAGAAAGCTATATTGCTAGTTTTTGTGCACAATTCTAAGAGTTATATAGGAAATTCAATAATATTTGAAAAGCCATTCTCAATTATACCATTCTTGGATACATGTAAAAACTAAGATAAATACCCATAAAGAGGGTCTTGTAGATGAAGTGATATTGCTAGTTATGTATGATTTTTTAGTTTGGAAAAATATTATATTATTAGTTAAAGGCTTATTGGAAAATCTATAGTTACTCACAACTACAAATTTAAATATTTTGTTTGTCTTTTCTAGTTATGTATCACCATCTAAGAGGATTTGTGTTAACGTTCTTTTTGGTTGTTTATTATTTTGATGTTATCAAGTTAGCTTGTGTGAGTTATAGCTACATATTAATTTTCTTCTTTTAACTTTTGTCTTGAGCCCATTGTAGGCTAGCAAGAGAAAGAGAGGAGTCATTTTGTTTTGATTCTAGTACATTAGGAAGAGAGAATAGTCAAGCTTGGAATATATAGAAAGGTGTAGAAATTCCAAAACAAAGGATTATTTAGTAAAATATAGTTTTATGTGAAGCTATAGTTGTTGTCTATTATTATTCATATAGTTGAAGTTAATTTATGTGCAGATCTGGTTTCATAAACAGTTGTAGTTGCTCTTTTCTCTTGCTTTGAATTTTCCAAGTTGTTATCTTTATGCTCTATTTTGTCTATGCAAATTAAACTCTATTTTCAAAGTATTAATTTTGTATTTATCTCCTCTACTTCTCTCTTAAGACCTTCATCTAGTAGCAGAGCCAAAGGAACCTATTTCTTTCTATTTTTTATGAGTTTTTTTTTTCATTCTCTTGAAATCCAATAATGATTTCCGCATTTGGTGTGTCCTTGTCTAGTTTGTAAAAACCTATTTTCACAAGAAAGAATTATGATTATTAGTCTTTAACTATGAAAGCATTGTTTCAATCTCAAGACATATGGGAGATAGTTGAAAATGTATATGTGGAACTAGCAAACCAAACAACATATAATTCCCTTACACAAGCTAAGAAGGACGCTTTGAAAGAATAGAGGAAGAAGGATGGTAAAGCCTTAATTTACATCCATCAAGCAATGCATGAAAGCATATTCCCAAAAGTAGCAACAACAAAGCAAGCCAAGAAGGCATGGGATACACTAAAAATTTCTTACCAAGGTATGGACAAGGTAAACACTACTAAATTATAGTTCCTTAGAAGAGATTTTGAAAATTTGTCAATGAGATACTTGGATTCAGTAGAATCTTTCTTTACCCATGTTTGTTTGTCTAATTAATCAAACCAAATCACATGGAGAGGTCATAGAGGATAGAAGATTGTTGAGAAGGTGCTTAGAAGACTCACTTCTAAATTTGACTCTCTAGTTGTGGCTTTGGAGGAAACCAAAGGCTTGATTTAGTTTATTATTTGATGAGCTCCATTCCTCTCTCATCAATCATGAATATAGACTAAATAGGTCAAACATATCATTAGAAAATGCATTTTCATATTATTCATCTATAATCCATGGAAGAGGAACATAGAAATTCAGTTCTAGAGTTAGAGGGAGAAGTTCCCCTAGAGGTGGATGTTGTAGTAGTCCTACAAATGTCGGTGGTAGTGGTCAAAATTAGAATTTTGGTCACCCAAGTAGCCAAAGCTTTGGAAAATCACACATTTAATGTCATTATTGTAAGAATTTTGGGTATTATTCTCATGAATGCAAGGAAAAATAGTATGACTAGCACAAGAAAGGTCAAAATTGATCAAGTAGCACTCCCACAAGCACTATGTTTATTGCATGCACTAGGATTGTTGAAACAATTCCTACAAACTCCCTAGTTGAGTGCAATATTTTCTAAGAAAGCCCTTGTGACATATGGTATTTGGATTCTGGTTGTAGTAATCACATGGCAGGTAATGTAGATTTTTTTTTCTAGCTTGGATTAATCAATTCAAACTGATGTCATAGTTGGTAATAACAACAAGGTCACTTTTTTGGCTAAAGGTGCAATTAATATTCTAACCAAAAAGGGGGAGTAGAAAGTTATGCATGATGTGTATTATGTTGTTGGTCTAAAACATAACTTAATGGGTATTGGTCAGTTGGTAGAAAAAGGCTATCTAGAGTGTACATGGAAAATATGAGTGTGATTTTGGATAGGTTTCCAAGCAACCAATTGTCTACCAAAGTGTAAATGACTAGCAATTGGATGTTTCCCTTGAGGATAACACCGAATGGTAAGGGAAAAACAGCCCAAGTAGTTCATAAGTCAAATAATGTACATTCTAGAGTTTTCTTTAGGACAAAAATTACAAAATCAAGAGCTGAAATGAAATTTGGAGATATAATAAATTTTGAAGCAAGCCAATTTAGCTCCAGAGAAGCAAAAGGTAGTGGTGGAGAAACTCAAATAGTATTTCAATCGGTTGTAAAGGATAAGTCTTGGTTGTGGTATTTTAGATTTGGGAATTTGAACTTTAGAGGGATGAAGCTATTACATATGAAGAACATGGTGAAAAGTTAGCCATTGATTGAGAAACCAAAAAGAGTTTGTGAAGGTTGTATCTCGGAAAAACAACATAGAGAGTCTTTCCCAATTGGCAACTCAATAAGATCAAGATCACCACTTGAGATTATTCATTTGGATATTTGTGGGAAAATGCAAAGCCATCTATAGGAGGTTGCACTTATTTTCTTACTTTTATTGATGATTTTACAAGGAAAACTTGGGTTTACTTTTTAAAACACAAATCTGATGCATTTGCTTATTTTCAGCAGTTCAAGGCACTTGTGGAGAAGCAAAGTGGGTACTACATCAAGGTTTTGAGGACAGATAGAGGTGGTGAATATATTTCAAATGATACTCTCATTTTTTGTAGATTACATGACATACATAGGTAATTTACAGCCTACTACACACCTCAACAAATCGGTGTGGGAAAGAGGAAGAACCAAACCATTATTGAGATGACATGTAGTATGTTAGCAACCCAACATTTACGTAAGGAATATTGGGTTGAGGCAATGACATATGTTGCTTATATCATGAATAGGTTCCCAACAAAGAGTGTGAAGAACAAAGTCCCTCAAGAGGATTGGACAACTATGAAACATAGTATTTCTCATTTTAATGTACTTAGTTGTGTTCCATATGCACATATTCTGAATGAGTTGAGGAATAATTTAGACAATAAAGGACAAAAAATATATATTTGTTGGTTATTCAAAGGATACAAAGGCATATAAGTTGTTTAATCCTATCACTAGGAAGGTCATAGTTAGTTGTGTTGTTCAGTTTGTGGAGGATGAAGCGTGGGATGGAAGTGTAGAGAGGACTGTAAACATTATAGCAGATTTTCCTCATGATGATATAATGGATGAAGTGTTTCTATTATCATGTACAACTTAGACAACAACTCCTTCCACTCTCAGCATAGCACCACAAGTTGTAGCTCAAGCTACACCTCCATTCACGATAAGGAGATCTTCAATCATTGTGTAGTACCCCTCTGTTTATGCTTATGCTTTTTGTTGATACTTTTTGATACTGTTAGACTTATGATGTTTTGTTGGATATTTTGATCACTGGTTTTGAGCAATGATGGATTATTCTGTGATATGATGATACTTGTTTGATGGTTATTGATTTTAGACATGTTATGATTTAGCGTAGATGTTTACTTTTAGTTGATTATTGATATGTACATGCTTATGATGGACTAACAACATTTATTTTTGTCAGTTTGCTGTGAAGTGTTTTGGTGTGGAGAACGGAATCATCACTCGCTTGCGAGTGCCCTGCGATATCTGTGATTTTCTCCACACGGTGTGTCTATTAATACTTTATATATATATGTATGCATGTTATTTGCTTGGTTGCAGGATTTGCAGGTACATGACACCGACTCCACCTGTGTAATCAGGTCTGAGCGTGTCAAGACTCAACGGAAATGTTGAACGGGAGATAGTAGTTAGGTTTATCCTAGTCTAGTCTTTAACCTTGGTCTTAGTACATTGTCAGTTTTCAGTTTTGAGTCATAGGTTGTATTGTATTTTCTGTTGGTTAAATCGTTTTGAAAAGGTAAATATTGGTTAATTTTAATGTTAGTTATTGTGCTTTAATTATTGTTATTTAATTAATATTTAAATATGATTGAAATTTACTTACTTGATAATTTAATACATTAGTTAGCTTATTTGGTTAAATAGTTGGTCTTAAAAAGATTAAACTATTTTAATTAAATAAATTAATTAATTAAGTTAAATTATTAAGTGTGTAAATTATATTGTATTTAAAAGAATTAGAAAATTAGAAAATAAAATAAAATAAATTGCATGTGGTTTGAAAATTTGATTTTTAAGATTTAAATTTAAATAAATTAATTAAATTGCATGCAAAAATTTGAATTGGCAAAATTGCCGAGAAGAGGAGAAGATATTTCTCATAACCACTTCTCGACAAGTGTGCCAGTGCTTTTATGAGGTTGTTGAGAAAATTTGTTACGGGAGGTTATTGTGGATCTCGGGAAATCACAGAGGTTGTTGAAAAATTTTCACGGGGAAATTTTCTGGATACTGGCAAAAATTCACTGTGCAAAATTCATAACTTTTCTTAAAGTACGTTATTCTCTCGTTATTGGGGTTGTTAAGATCCTTTGCGGATTCTTGGTGGTTGAACTGCTTATTTGAGTTTTGTTACTGGGAAGTTATTGTGGAAGCTCGTTATTGAGGAATCTACAGGCAAAAGATTTTCTTCAACAACTAGATCTTCACAAACACTGGAAAGAGGTATTTCTCTTTGTTTATGAATTTGTTTCTTTCTATAAAATATTTTCCTGTGTAAAGAATGGTATAAAGAAGTTTTGTATTTCTTCCCGAATACTCCTTTTGAAAAATAAATCTGTACGAAATAAAATTTTCCTTTCTGTGAAAATGGTTTTTAAAATAGTATTATTTTGGAAGAATTTCTGTATTGATTCTTTGTTAAATCTAGTTTAAATAAGGGGGTTTAGTTGTGAAATTAAAAAAAAACATAGTAGATAAACTGTTGTTAAGAATTGTTGTACAGAATAAAGTTATCATTTATGTTCCCTGTTGAAAATTCTTACCAGAAAATAATTATGTCTGTATATTTTAAAATTGATTGAACTTTTATATTTATATTTATTTATAAATATATTATGTTGAGATCTTCTTCTTTTTTTTATGAGATTAGTGAACCCCATAATCGCTGTACAAGCGGACTTTTGAATAAATATCATTCTTTGTTCATTAAAAAAAAAAATGAAAATACTATAAAAAATCGCCGAAACACATTTTCTGCACGGAATTTCTAAAGAAAAAAATTTAAAAATAGGTATTTATTTGGGAGGGCCGAACCCTCCCCAGAAGTGTTTCAGGAAAGTGGTGGGCGGCTCACCAAAGCTGCAAGACAGCAGCTGGCTGTTGGCGCAGCCCTGGGAAGGCTGCGCCCTTCCCACAGGAAGGCCGCGCTCTTCCCACAGCGCAGGAAAAGCCCCTTCAGTTTTCATTAAAACTTAAATGAAAAAATTAAAAATGCGAATTTTTAATGCGTACGGATTAAATTGAATTTTATAAACCATTATGGATTTTTTTATATATTATTTATAAACTGATTTTTACTCGTATTATAAATTCGTGGTTTATAAATATTAATTTTAATTAATTTATATATAGTATATATATATAAAAATTCTTTTTAAAAAAGAATGAAATAAAGGGTTTTAGTTAAATGGGATTGGATGTATTAAATTAATTTATTAATTATCTAGATTTTTATGTTATGATAATTAGTTATCATGATTGAGATAATTATTTTATAAATAAATTATTTATCTGGAGTTATATAATTTTCATCATAATATTTGGTTATGAAATTGGGTTAATTGTAGATCTGATTTTCGTATTGCATGGAAAGTGAATTAAAACCTTAGACGAATAATTCTGGTATTTTAAGTTATTGCTTGAGAGGATTTAGTATATCCGAACTATAGATATTTATTTTCCTTGATTTGCTTTATTGTGTTTTTCTGGGCAAAATGGGAAAGTTATAATTGTTCAAGTCTTCCAGAATAAATTGTGTAGAAAGGGTGTATTATTGTTTCAAAAGTATTTCTTAAATTGACTTGGGTTGTGCAAGAGTTAAACATGGAGTTTGATACTGTTATGAGTTATTTGTTATTGTGAGATGTAATTTGTGCACTTGGTAAACCCTAGTCATGAAAACTTAGAAACCCTAGTTATGTTTAGGGGAGTACACTAGGGCGTACTACACAAAGTGGTGTCGTGGTAACTACAAATAGTTAACTAAGTCGTGCTGATAATTAAATGTCATAGTAGTTAGAATTAAACATTTAACATGACAGTTGTCTCGCTTATGACTCTTGAGAGTTTCTACGTATCATGAGTATAAGATGAGAAGGCCTGGAATAGAAACATCGGACAAGTCTTGTTTCTTCAAGAGGTCTCGCTAACGTTATTTAACATAGCTGCTCGTAAAAGGTTACCATGATAACCTAAGGATTGGGGGCCGGAACCTAGGAAGAAACACCAGGGTAACCTTTGCAACTTTGTGATGACACTCCACCTAAAGTAACAGTTAACCTTGTGTTTGAGTTTCAATCAATTGTCAAAATCTGGAAGCAATGTAACCAATAGGTTGTTAAGTACTAGTGTCTAGGGTTAGTAGATTAGGTCTAGGTAACCTTATTACTATCTCCTAGCACGGGGGGTGGACCTACGGGTACCACATGGTTGGGTGGAACGTGCACCTTACTCCGTTGGGTCCCCAGTTTGATTATAGCATTGAGAGCTTCATGGATGGAGAGCTCGCACATGGATTTCTTCTATACTTTCATCATTGTATATTGTAAACATGTATTTGAAAACATCCCTCAATTGTATAAGAGGTGATCAAAGTAATTGTAAATGTATTTGTTATTTGAACTACCTCATCAGATGGATGAGTATTGTAATATCATATCAATGCAATGTATGGAAACACGTTTGTACTTTATTATATCTTGAATGGAAATTTATTATTATGCAATGTTTATCTTTATGTTATTACTTATTATGTGCAATGCGAAATACTTAAGTCACTTATGAAAAACTCAAAGTAGTGTAACGTCGCTTAACCTAAGAATGTATGCAATTAATTAACTTAATATTAATACTTAAAAAAAAAATTTATTACACCTTTATAACACAATTGCAATGTTCTTAGGTTATTAAGACGGGGCATTACATGTTGACCACACCAAGAGTATAGAAAACTCCATAGGTAACCATAGTAGCATCTATATTAGCTGGAATCTTTGGAGCAACTCTAGCTAGCACTCCAAGTAGTTCTACATATTTGGATCCAACTCTAGCAAGCAAGTTGCCACAAAAAATAAGGAGTTTAAGTGAGTTGTATAATGTTGATACAACAAATTCATTTTATATTTTTTCTTTATTTTCTCATTTAGATGATCCAATAACATTTGAAGAGGTTGTGTGATGACACATGTGCACAAGCCATGGATGAAGAGATTGAATCCATTGAGAGGAACCAAACATGGGAGTTGGTTGAGTTGCCTTAAGGCAAGGATGTAACAAGTGTATTTAAGTGGATTTATAAGACTAAACAAGATGTTGATGGAAAAGTGCAAAAGCATAAAGCAAGGCTAGTTGCAAGAGGCTTCACACAACAACCCAAAATAGATTTCAATGAAACATTTGCTCCTATTGCACAGTTGGACACAATTAGGACCATATTGGCTATTGCTACTCACAACAAGTCAACATTTCTAAATGACTATCTAGAAGAGGAAGTATATGTCGAACAACCACAAGGCTATGAGATACTAGGCCATGAAAACAAGGTATATAGGTTGAAGAAGGAACTTTATGGACTAAAGCAAGCTCCTAGAGTTTGGTACAACTGCATTGAATCCTATCTAATTCAAAATGGATTCCAAAGAAGCGGTTGTGACCCAACCTTGTATATCAAATTCAACAAGCAAGGTAACATTCTTAGAATTGTTTTCTTATATGTAGATGATCTAATCTTTACTAGTGATCTTAGCCTAGATGCTTTCAAAACAACAATGAAGAGTGAATTTGAAATGATTGACTCGGGGCTTATGATATTTTTTTGGGAATTGAAGTCCATCAATCCAATACTAGTATATTTATTTCTCAATTCAAATATGCAAATGAAATCTTGAAAAGATTCAATATGGCAAAGTATAAGGCAGCCCCAACACCGGTCATTATGGGATTAAATCTAAGCAAGGAGGATGATGGACCTTGTGTGGGTCCTACATTGTTCAAGAGGCTCGTTCGAAGCCTTATAATTTGACGGACGCAAGGCCTAATATTATATATGGTGTAAGCCTAATTTCAAGGTTTATGTAGTCTCCAAAAGACTCATTGGTAGGACGGTAAGAGAAAACTAAGGTATGTAAGAGGTGCAAAGGACTTTGGCATATTGTATTAGACTTTAGTTAATTCCAGTCTTATTGGCTACACATATAGTAATTGTGGGGGTAGCATAGATGATAGGAAAAGCACTTTTGGGTATGCTTTTCACTTTGGTACAGGTGTTGTGTCATGGGCTTCAAAGGAACAACCCATTGTGACTCTTTCTTTAGCTGAAGCTGAGTATGTGGCAAGCAAGTGCAGCTTGTCAAGTTGTTTGGATCCAGAGGATGTTGAAAGACTTAATGCATGATCAAAAAGAAGCCACTGTAATATGTTTTAACAACAGCTCAGCAATTGCATTATCTAAAGATCGTGTCTTTCATAAAAGAACTAAGCATATTGATACTAGGTATCATTTATAAGAGAGTTTGTCAACAGCAAAGAAATTTTCCTAGATTTTTGCAGGTCTAAAGATTAGTTTGTTGACATGTTTATAAAACTGTTGATGAAGAGACATTTCAGTATTTGTGGAGCTGTTTAGGAGTTTTTATCATGCAATTGTATACAGCTCTCGAGATGTTTGGTGCAAATTTTTGATGATCCCAGCCGTCCATAATTAAGGGGGAGTATTGGAAAAACTGTAATTACTAACAGGTGGGCATTTATTGTCGAAATATTTTGCGTCTTTTTTAGTTGTGTATCGCCGTCTAAGAGGATTTGCATTAATATCTTTTTGGCTGTTTATTATTTTGATGTTATTTTAACTTATGTGAGATGTAGCCACATATTAATTTTCTACTTTTAACTTTTGTCTTGAGCCGAGCGCAGCCTAGCAAGAGAAGAGAGGAGTCATCTTGTTTTGATTATACTGCATTAGGAAGAGAGTGAATAGTCCAGCTCAAGCCTGGAACATATATAAAGGTGTAGAAATTCCAGAACAATTCAGTAATATACAGTTTTATGTGCATCTGTAGCTACTGTCTATTGTTGATGAATGAATTCATATGGTTGAAGTTAATTTATGTGCACATATGGTCTCATAAACAATTGTAGTTGTTCTTTTTCTCTTGCTCTGAATTTTCTAGGTTGTTATGTTTATGCTCTGTTTTGTCTATGCAAATTAAATCCTCTGATTTTAAAGCATTAAGTTTGTATTTATCTCCTCTACCCCTCTCTTAAAACCTTCAAGGTCAAAATGAATACCTGTAACTGCAGTTACATAGAGAAAAACAGTCATACCAATCTTTCCTCAATATGTAAAAATTATATTCAATGTGAATGAAGTATTTTCTTTTATGAACCATTGGAAAGAAATATTGTAGTGTTGTTTGATGTTGAAAAGACAAAGAAAAGATATGATGATAGCAAATGTGGAAATAATTGGCACTGTATTTTCTATATAATAAATTATTCTAAAACAAAAGTGCAATTTTAATAAGTAACATAATTTGATCATGATCTACTATCAATCATTTTATTATGTGAATTGTATGGGAACAAATCTCTAACTATTCCTTCTTAGTTCTATCTTTCTTCCTCTAAGAAAATATATCCTCTAACATGCAGGCATACATTCAATCGTTCTACGTGAGCTAAATAAGTTTTCCTATCGATATGTTTTCTGTTATAGTTGCAGAATATTGGTATGCTATTGGAATACATGCATTCAAAACAAAAACTAATCTCCATTATGTCCTGCTTTATTTGAAAGAAGACTTTTATTTTATGCTATACCGTTTGGCTTTCCAGTTCAAACACCTTTCTGATGTCATGAAAGGAATGAGTGTATACACTTGAAAAGGAACATATTTGACGATAGCTAAATACCTGGGTAGATAACCATATGCTAGTTCTCTGTTATCCATGCTTCTTACTTATCTTGGATAGATATGATTAAAACTTAACCATCAAGAGCCAACCCCTCCCATTGCTCTAACCATTGAGCCCATTGAGAGTGGTCAACCAACTCTCCCATTGTAACCAAGTGTATAAATAAGAGGTTGAAGTAAATAAAACCTTAAATATTTATGGGCTCAATGCTCACAGGATCACTATCACCCTAACTAGAAGAGGCATGCCCCTCCAGTTTAACGCACTACCATAGAGTTATTCTGAGGAGCCATTGGGATGGTAGGAATGCAGCTAGGAGGCAATTCTTGTGCCTGGTAGGTGCAGAGGAATAGGTGGAGAGGAATAAAGCATGGAATATATATATTAGAAAAGGGAAGAAAATATAAAAAAATTAAAAAATAAAGTAAAGTAGAATGTCAGAACAAGATTAATGGAGAAATAAATTATCTGAACAATAGATGTGCAGGCTATGATTTGGGCCTGTATTTGGCCAATAGAGTGATCTGTTGTAGTTTCCCTTCCTCTGCAACTTGCGAGTAAAACCTTCTCTAGTTAGGGACCACTATATCATGGAAAAAGCAATACAAAGAAAAAGCTAAAAGAGTTTAATTATTTGGGAGACTAAAAACTCTGAGCAGAAGTCGCAGGCCCTGCCAATCATGCTTGAGCCTCTTATTTTTCTCAACTTATGTTTTTCCTCCATGCTCTTGTAAGAAAAATAAAATAAAATAAAAAATAAATAAATCATCTATTTTGTAGACACAGGTGCCTTCTCCATGCTTCACCACACCTAAGCAAAGGTAGATAATGAAACGCTGCCACCATGGCTTTCTTAACCAAGAAGATGAGAGATTGGTTTAGTTATTAGTTTTAGGGACGGGCAACCTAATTCGCTAGGGTTTTCTCTCTTACAAATGTTACCTTATAATTATTACACATGGAAGTTTAAAGATCAAAGAAAAAAAAACAAAATTCCCAATAATATGTTGGGATATTCTTTCCAGAACAAATAATAATAATAATGTATATAAAAATAAAATGCATAGTATAAGGGCACATGGATTGCCACATGACCAAAGAAAATGGTAAATACATCATTTTCAATAGTAAAACCCATAGTAAAGATTTTGTTGCATAATGTATCATGCCAGTAAAAAGGGGCGGAAAACCCTTACTACGATGAAGGAATTTCCTATTTGAAGAGAGACAGGCTCATTTCAGTCATCTACAATGAAAACCATATGGATCGTTGAATTTTCGATGTTTTTCATTCACCGCATTTTTGTTTTTTGCATTCATTTTGCTTTGCAATAATTTTGAACAATGGTACTAATCTTTTTCTTTTTGCTCACGCGGGGGAAATTTCTATTGTAACTATTTCTTCAAAAATAACTTTATTATAGGGCATCTACAATTTGTATTCACTCTATGAATTTTAATATTTTGAAATTTTTATTTTTTTTGGCAATGGTGCAATGTGGAGGAGGTTCTTGCATGTTTTTCCATATTGACATTTGTTGCTGCAGTTTGTTTAAACATTTCAAATTGGATGGTTAGTAAGAAAAACACTAAGAATAAGGGAAATAGGTAGCCATGATTGGATCAATGTTGGATGCCATTACAAATACTCTTTTTTTGTTTTTTTATCATATAGCACCTATCCATGATCAAGCTCTTTTGGAAACTCTGTTCCACTTTACATATTAAACGAGCATACTACTCAAACTAAAATCCATTCAATTATCATTTCTTGGAATTGTTGTTAGGTGATAGTTGTTAATAGAGCTACATATTATTGTCATGTAATAAGTGTTAATGGTTGATTTTTTATTTTTTTTAAATTGCTTGCTACTGAGGTGCAGGTGAAATATAGTCTCATTTTCATGCATTTTACTATAATGATCTTGATTTCATAATATAGTTATGATTATTTGGACACTTACTATCCAAGTTATTGATACACACTTCGATAGAGAGTCCATTGCCCTTGCTAAGATGTTATTCAAAAATTGAAAAAACATATGCATTACAAGAAACCAATAAACTTTGATTTGACTAAGCCATGTTAAAACAAGATACATAGCTAAATAGATCATGATCTTAAAAGTTGGCCAAATCCAAAAATTATTACCTTTGTGAACTTACAACTTCTCAATGGTTGCATGATCCTATACATATCTCTAACTTATATGTTAAGAATAGCTATGAATAAGACACATAAGAAATATCCATTTGCTAAAACCAGGTTTAACTAGAGTACTATATGGTACTAAACTTTTACATACACTAAGCTCATCATTGATTGTAGTTACTTTCAGATTGCAACACTAATCCCATTTTTATTCTAATTGGTGATTTGAATAAGGACCTAAGAACATCCAACCTATCTAGATCAGACACCTTTTATGTAATATTACATTATTGCCTTACACATATAAGCAATATGTGTATTAAGAAAAAATGAACTCAAATAATACATCTTTTGTATTATCTAATTTCTCCAAATTTTCTTTCATTTCATGATTTTTCTTGCCTTGATTGTAGTTAGGTAAGTGGTCAATACCTATAGTTGTTGTCCTTGTACTTGTCTAGACATTTCCTAGATTGATGATATT
>VDFB02323331.1:40373-124339 GCA_007258455.2 Sequoia sempervirens | reverse complement strand
TCCAAAAGATCACAAGCATGGGTTATCAACTCTGAAGAATGAACAAGCACATGTGAGTTGGAAATAGGAGCTTCAAGAGATGGAGAAGAATCATGGTCTCCATATACCTCTCTAATGTGAGTCCAAAGAGCATGAGGACATTCGAAGTGAATAAGTGTCTCCAAAATGTCATCATTTACATTTTCAAAAAAAACTCTAAAGACTCTAGCCCTAAAGCCTTTCCAAATGCAATACTCAACACCTGTGCTAGGACAAGGAACTTTATTAAACAAATAGGGCAATAGATTTCTCTCACCAAGATGAGTGAGAATTAAATTACTCCATTTCCTATAGTTTCCATTCTCCAAAGTAATTAAGTCATCCATTTAAAAACTATCTGGGGCTGAATGACCGTTGGCTTCTCCCTCTTTATTTGGAAATAAATAAGTTGTATAGAAAACTTTTAAAAATCTCCAAAACTTGTCAGCTTTTTCAAAAAATCAATAGAAAGCTTTTAAAAGAACTTGCCCTCTTTTTAAAAAAAAAACTAACCAATATGGGGAAAATATAGCCATGCAAAAATCCCAAGAGGTCGGCTTAATCGTCGGCCTTTACAAAAAAAAAGTTTCTTTTTTTTTTAAGTTTCAATAATGTCGATTAGAGTGGATGCCGATGGATAGCCAATGATAGTTGCCAATGATGGTACTCGCCGAATGGAAGCCAATGATGGGACTGTGACAAATGTGATGGGAGTCGTCGATGAAGATCTGGGAGCTTGGTCGATGGCAATGAATGCCTAGAAACCAAAGGACGCTGAACAATGTACCTGCCGATGGCAATCCAAGCCTGTGGAGTTATTTATGCTCTGACAGCCGATTTGAAGGCTTCTCGTACCGGTGATGTCGGATCTGTCTACTGGTGACTTCGATCTGCAAGCTGATAAATTACTCTGCGATGATGAGTACCAGCCGACAAGACTTAGCCGGACGTACCCTTATATGACCTGCGAATAGGAGAGATAGGATGGGCCGATGAATTCTATAATGGTTGGCGATCTAGGTGTGTGATTGGTGTCCAATAAATGGGTGGATGCAGCAACCACTATGTGCGGATTATGCCATAGAATATTCCAGCCGATGACAAAGGTAGGTACCCACGGATGCCAATGGATCTGTACCGTCGATGTGACTGATAGACAGATGATGGTGCAGACCTGGTACAATCCACGGATTACTATGTAGAGAATATTCAATATGCCGCATGAATATTTAATAAACCCCAATAATTTACAAAATATTTTGCCAGTATCAATACAAAAATTCACCCAATTCACAATAAAATTTGCCCCAAATTTAATAAAATAGTCAGATCGCAGAAAATATTTTGAAAAATATTATTTTGCGAAAATGAGAAAATCGTACTGCTTGGGAGGTTGTCCCAACAAAAAAAAAATTGCCTCAAAAACAACTTTACCCAGAATGGATGAATTTACAGTCAAAATTCATCTACGGAGCCTTCTGATCTCAATCGTGAGGTTATTGAAACCCCAATCTACACCCAACAAAAAATCTTCAAGCCAAAATAATAAAACCCTCAGATCCGGGAAGGAGTCCACAACCCTGGAAGCTCTGATACCATGTTAGAAACCAGGAATCAGTTGCTAGACTAAAATACTTCCACAAGAGAGAGATAATGGCGAGAATGCTTGCTATATCAAATGCAAAATTGATTGATGATTCAATTGATACAAATGTACAAGATGAGGCTTGCTTATAAAAGCAAGCATGCACAACCCTAAACCTAACTTGAGCTAAAAGATAGCTCAATTAGATAAGGATAATAAGATGCAACCTAGGACTTAAATTAATGCCTAAGTAAACTTATGCAAATGTGTAATTAAATATTAATTACACCAACAGTCTTCTCTACATGACTTTATTGTCAACATGATTAGGGAGCAAGATAAGTTAATTTGGATGGGCACAATGAAGTTTTCAAAACCTCAAAGCCCTTATTGTAGGAAATGAGAAAAAGGCTTCAAACAATAAAGGTATGAAGAAAAAAACTTGAAAGGACAAGGAGACTAAGAAAGATCAAAAATCTAAGTCCAATAAAACCAACACTAAAACTTCTTCAAATCAAGGGAAGCCTAAGAAATAAAAATTTAAGTGTTCCTATTACAAGAAACTTGCACATGATGAGAATGTGTATGAAGATACAAATAGACCACCTCACACGTCTTCTTGAGAAGAACAACATAGGGGTCAATGAATCTATCAAACCATCATCATACACTCAATAATCTTCTAAGACGAAAGATAAAAGAAAAGAGAATCTAAGGGCAAGGCTTTAGTTGCCATTATGTCTTCATGAGCTCCATCTTGGATCATTGACTTGGGTGCCTCACACTACATGGGTTCCTCACAAGTTGAGTTTTCTTTACTAGATCCCTATAGCATATCTTCTATTATCTTGGGTGATGACACTCCAAAATTAGTTGCAGAGAAAGGATCTATTGAAATTGAAGGTGGGGCATTCACAAATGTTCTAAGTGTGCCTTCTCTTTCAACTAATCTCCTATCAATGTATCAGTTTCCTCACATAGGAAAGAGCATAAGAATTTAGTTTTCTCCAAATTCAATTGAGATTAGAGATTTACATAGAAACAATTTTATAGCTTTAGGAAGGGAAAAATCACCAAGCTAGGTTATACACCTCACATTTTTCTTGTAATGTTTATCCTATAGCATTGCTTGCTCATTTAGATGAATTTAGAAAATTATGGCATGCCCAATTTTTCCACCTTAACTACTGCTACCTTGAGCAGCTAAGTCAACAAGACATGTTCACAAGGTTGCCTAGAGTTATATTATTTAAAGGTCTTTGCGAAGGTTGTACCCATGTGAACATCCTAAACAAAAAATTGACAACGGAAAAGTGTGGAGGGCTGCACAGGTTTTGGAGCTAGTTCACAATGATTTATTAGGGGAATTTCCCATCCATCTAAATCATTAAGACACAATATGCTCACTTTCATAGATGAATTTTCCAAGTACACATGGGTGTACTTCCTTCAACATAAATATGAAGTATTCAACAAAATTCTAAACTTCAAGGCTCTTTCTAAAAACTAATCAAGAAACATCATTAATGTTGTTTGAACTGATAATAGGGGTGAGTATGTACAAACATCAAGTTTGATTAGTTTTCTAAATTAGATGGGATAAAATTGTAACGCACAATTCCTTACATGCCCCAATAGAATGGTGTTGTAGAATGAAAGAAAAAAAAATCCTTTAAATAGATGGCTAAAGTTATATGATACACTACAAGGGCCTTACACCATAATTATGGGTAGAAATAATCAACTATTCTTTTTAAATTTAGAACAAGGTTCCTTGCAAATCCTTGAAGGGAATTACTTCCTTTGAATCTTGTACAAGTAGGAAACCATCGATTGAGCACTTCAGGGTCTTCAAATCTCTAGCCATGGCATGCATATTGATACATAATTGCAAGGAAATAGAACCTGAGTCCAAATATTGCATCTTTGTAGGCTATCCAAATGGTGTAAAAGGTTATTGCCTACTCCACCCTACCACACATGAGTTGTTCATTGAGAGAATTGTTAAGTTTTAGGGGATTCCTACCAAATCAACACTTGACATTCCTCCTTTTATAGATTCATTTGATATTTTGATTATTATGATGATGATTTAGATTATTCACAATAGATTCATAAGACAAGGTCTTTTTCTTTTTCTTCTAGTTTTGACAGTGAGGATAATGATGGGGATTCATCCTAATCCTCTTTTGGGCTTGCTTGGAGGTCAATATTTCAACACCTGACTCACCCACTTTTCACACTCTTTGGGTTAGAAAGATACTTGACAGTGCAAGTACTTGGGTATGGAATCTAACATATTGCAAACATACACAATCAAATCATCAAAGTGAGACACATGCTTTCTTTGCCTCCACCTTTGATCCACAGAAATTTCAAGAGGAATCAGGCATACCTAAGTGGGATAGTGTTATGCATGAGGAATATGATTCCTTAATCAAAATTCACACTTGGTACTTGACATCTCTTCCTAAGGGAAGAAACGTAGTTTGATGTAGGTGGATATATCAGACCTAATTTTTTGTAGATGGGTTGATTGATAAGTATAAAGTATGTTTGGTATCCAAATGATTTTCACAAGTTTTTGGCATTGACTACACAAAGACCTTCACACTCATTGCCAAGATGACTCCAATCTTACTTACTCTTTATATTGTCATAGCACATGGTGAAAATGGATAATAGAAAAAAGGAGGATTATGTTCTTAGTTGGACCTTGAGAGGGTTTCGACCTGCTTGTTATATACATTGATAAATGCTTCTCCTTCTCCAATAACACTTTGAGGAATAAAGTTTGTGTTAAAGGCTTTCAAGGCCAGAAATTAGAGGATAGTCATGTAAGTAAATACACCCTTGTGCTCTCTTTGAATAACTTCAATCTGCTGCAACATTTTGTCCTTGATAAACTTACACCAATCAAAATGCACCCAATTAGCAACTTCAATGGCAGTCTCAACAAACCTGAAAGGAATAGGATCTGACTTATTAGTATATCCCAACACTTTGTACACTAAGAACTTGGAAGCAAACAACACAACGGGGTCAATGATATCTTCTATAAGTAATCGAGAACAAGATCCATCGGTCTGCGATTTAGTGAGACTGGCGATGAATTCATATCCGTTGCAATCATTAGAGGGAGAGACATCTCTACCAGAGTTGTGCATTACAGGCTGAGTCGAATAGAAAATTCCAAAGTGACGACCCAATGGAGTTCATAGAAGAAATGGTACCAGGTGTGGACTCCATCTTTCTTCCACGAGAATGTTTTAGAAATTTGAAATGATAGCTACTTTGTTAGATACATTGATTAGTTTGTACAACTCATTTTTTTCTATTTCATTTCTTACGATTGAAAACTTAATTGAGGAATCATTAACTGAATCCTTAGCAGTAAGGAATTACATGCTTGAATGGTTTAAATAGTTGGCATATAATGTCTTCATACTTTAATGTTAATACCTTGGCTGGGTATTACAATTATGCTGTCCTGTCCAAAATAACAAAAGTTTGTTAACAATTTCGTTGAAGGCTCTGTTATTTTTTTAGAGACAACCCTATTTCTACAAAATACTATGTTTTTATGCTGAAATAACTTGCTGCATATAATATAAATAATATTAAAACAGTCTATTATTTGAAGTGTGTATGTACAAATACAGAAAAAAAAGTCAAATATAAATTCATATATTAAAAATAAAACTATTACAGAATACTGTTAATACCAAACCTGCTACTTGGAATGGTTCTCCATCAATCACTGCTGCATATGTTCTCTACAATACTTTCACATCCACATTGTTGCTGTTGTTCCCTTCTTTTCTTCTCATACTCTGTACTAGAAAGCAACTTACCTTAAGGTTCAGCGTAAATTTTGTAATGCAGTCAACAATACTGAAAAAAAAAGTAGACTTTGCAGGAAAATATTAGATGATCCCAACAAGCAGAATTCTTTTAAAAAGAGAAGAGTTCCTAAAACAATCTCTCTCCAGCTGCTGCTTGAATTTATTCACAATAAACAAAAGTAGATATAAAATATTGTTTAATTAGAGCTGCTATATTTTTGAGCTTGATACAAAAAAATTTGCAGCCTCTTAAATGAGAAATTCTCCTCAGATTATACTACTAGAGTACAAAAGAAAAAGTTTTTCTAAGTCTTGGTTTTAAATCTTTCAATGAAATAAATCTTGCACTTTTTCTAATAAATTTGGGGTTTACCTTGTGTGCTGGAGTTTTTTTTTTTGGTACCAATCTAATTTATACTAGCTGATTGTAAAATAAGTGTTTCATCCGTAGGTTGCAGACATATATATAAATGACTGGTTGGTGAAGGCTTTAGGAGAATTAATCAATCTTCATTGTTAGCTCAGTTATGGGCCTATGCCATTTCCTTATTTGAAAAACGGTTTCCAATGCTTAATATTGCCTTATGGGAACTATGTCATTTCCCCTTACTTCACCGTAACTGTAATTTTCCACAACCTTCCCTTATGATGCTTGTGTATTTTCAAGTATTTCAAATAAGTATCTTCTTTCATTCATCATTTAGATTGTGCTTCATTATGAAAATATATATATACAACTATCTTATTTGGTTGTGTTTGCAGTTATTCTCTTTATTCCCTTTGAATATGAAACCGAAATGATAGAATGCATTTCAATGAGATGAAAATGCTATGGATAAGTACATGTGCACTATTGCATTATTTCAATTATAAAAGTGTTTATTCTGTATAAGACATGATAACTACTTGAACAGCTAATTTGTATGGTTTTATTATATAAAATACCAGCTTCCACTCTATGGTCAAAACACAAACAATAAAACAAAAGAAGTAATTTAAACATTGCAAAGCTTTCACAGCTCATAGTTTTAGAAAGGGAAATTAATTTAACATTAGTGGATTGACATCTCTTGTATCAAACTCCAATTGTTCTATATGTGGTAGTTTCATTTTGGTTATTTGTATGTCAACAAATTTATCAGTAAAAATATTCTCTATGAATGAAGCAAGTCTGTGTCTTTGATATTAAGGATTATGAAATCTTTGTTTCTAACTGATTGTGGACTCTAGAATTTGATTGTCTTTACTTCTTATCCCCATATTTAAGAGAAGAAACTAATATTGATAGTAAGGAATTTATATTTCATAGATATTATCATTTGCTACAACCTTCTATACTGCAATCTGCTCATGCTTCTGGTCGTCTTCTCCTCTTTTGTTGCACTTCTTTGAAAATATAAGAGATCTCCTTTAGAAAATTTCAATAAGTTATTTCCAAACTTTCACACATACTTTAATTATTTATGTTCTTTATTTGTAGACTGTATTGACTATGTGTTGGGAGTATTTGTTTTAAATGAGTTTGTGCAATGATTTGAATATTTTAATTATGCGCTCTAGTATTTAATTTGCAAGTAATAATAATAATAATTAAAAAATAAAAACATTACTAAGATTAAATATGTCTTCAATTAAATTTTTAAATAATTCTTCTTTTATTTATTCATTTTTATATTTCAATATAAGATTATTTTGGTTGCCAACTGTTGTTTTTGGGTAAATCAGTGGGTATAGTTGCAGAAAAAACTGCTCATTCACATTTGGGATTCATGCAAGACTATTTATGGGTTTTCTTCCTCGTTCATTCCCCTTTTCAAAACATATTGAACTTTTAAATTTGGTCAAATAGAGTGAAAGTTATGTTTGTTTTAGTGTCATCTACTTCACTGAAAGTTGTAGAGTGAATATATGATTGAACTATTGTCAAATTCTTGTAAGAATTTTTGATGAAATTGTTATCCTTTTCAGGGTTGTGTCATCCGTGTTCTATATCATTGGCTATTGTTGTACGATGTTTTGTTAGAGGATTATGTTTTAAATTAAGGTTGATTCATATTTTGAACCTTTGAGTTTTACCCCTTTGTTGACCAACCCAAGGTGTGGTGGTTGAAGTTTTGTGTTGAACTACAGTTCCTCTACGAATTATATACGTAGGCAAGGCCGTCAAAGATGAGCCCCCAAGGAATTAGGTCTGGCCCCTAGGCTTGTTATCTTATTATTACTTAAAGATACTATTGAAATATATATTCTATTTGCATAACTTGTTACCTGAACTAAGTCTGTGATTATTGATGAGTTCATCGAACTAATCAAGCCTACCTTGGTGATGTGGATTCCATATCTCCATTTGAAACCCAACCTTGAATTTCAAAACAAATGTGTAGATGGTTGAGTCCTTATAAAAAAATTTGGTCAAATGTTGTTATGCTTTAATGAAGTGTAGATATAGGGAGCAGTCTTTGGGTTTTACATTAGTGGTTGTGGTCGAAATTTGAAAATTGTGTTTTGTCCTTAACTGTATTTTGGTTGAAATTTTTAGGCATTACAGTATGTGCACCGAATGGATGTGAATAGTGTATTTCTTCACAAATACCTTAAGGAGGAGATCTACATGGAACAACCACTATGGTTTGTTCAAGATTCATCCTTAGTTTGTAGACTTGAGAAATAGCTCTATGGCCTTAATTGGCCCCTCAGGCTTGATATGCTAAGATGGATTCCTTCCTCCTAGATTTAGGTTTCATATGATGTTATCATATCCTAATGTGTATGTTATATGCTTTGATGATTCTTTATCAATGTTGGTACTTTATGTTGATGATCTTTTGATCATTCAAATATTTTCACCTACTATTATTGCAATGAAGTCAGCTCTACAAGACATATTTAACATGTCAGACTTGGGTTTTGGTGATCCCACAATAGTGGTTTACAATTTTTGGCCAACTGGACACTGAAATAAAATTTTTTAACTAAATCTTCACTTTCGGGCACCTATAGCAGCTAAACCGTGAGGAATTTGAAGATGATGTGAACTAGAGTTTCATGACATTTTTTCTATAGATTCTAAATATATATTTTTCAAAAAAATTGGAATCAAATTGCACTTCTTTCTCCATCTCCCTCAAAAAATAGTTTTTTTTTCATAAAACAACAATTTTAAAAAGTGACGCTCACCGTAAAACACATAACTTTTTTCCATGAAGGATAAAAAATTTAATTCTTTCGAATTTATATTTGTAACTCTGATATCTAGTGCTTCCACTTGGTTAGATAGTTTTTTTTATTGAATATTTTTCTCTTTAATCAAATTTAGAAGTTAAACCAATTACAATTCGACATAGTTGCAACTATATAGCGTAACTTTTTGTATGTATCGAGAATTCAAATTTTTTGTTGGATCAAGGACTTCAATACTGATTTTCATATTTTTCAAAAAAAAATTGATAATATGCTATTTTTCCATCTTGAGAATGAGAGCTTGATTTTCGGTGAAAAACCTATATTTAATAAAACTAAAAAAACAAATACATAATAAAACCAAAACACATTAAAATTATATTCGTTGGATAGCTCGTTCCGGGGACTACCTGATTCCAGTTGGTTCTGTGAAGTTTCCACCATTTTCATCTTCAACCCAAGCTCCGGAGTGCAAAAATTTTGATTTTTTTTGTGAACAAGGTCAAAAATCAAGGAGTGGGGGGTTTGTTTGAACCAGGGGGTTCGAGTGAACCAAGATTCATTCAAGCCCTAGTTCATTTGAATCCCCTTCCATAAAGGGGTTTCCATTTGCTTTTTTGACTGATTGGTCCGTACATGCATTAAATGGGTTCACTTGAACCCTGGTTCGAGCAAACCCTCTTTTGGTTCGTTTGAACCAACTAGTTCGTCTAAACCCCCAAAATGAAAATTTTTGGCATGGGGTCATTTTTTACAAGTTTTCCTTTCTCATTCGAATTGTAAACCACTTTTGTGGGCTTACCTGGGTTTGTTACACTACTTCCTTGGCATTGAGATCTCACAGTCTAACTCAAGGACCACTCTTACACAACCCAAGTATACTCTTGATATACTTTCTTAGTTTCAGATGAATAATTGAAAACCATATCCTACTCCCTTTCTATTTGGAGTCAATCTTGAGGTTGATTGTATTACACTAGTTTTTTATGCTACTTTGTATCAACAACTTGTTGGTAATCTCATCTATCTGACTCATACTAGGCCTAACATTTCATATGCAGTTGGTATGGTTTTGAGACTCATGTAGGAGCCTCATGAGCTACATTAGAAATAAACTAAGAGGATCCTTCACTATCTTAAGGGTACTCACAGTTTTAGGATTTGTTACATAGTTGGTATAGAGGTTAACTTGGCTAGCTACACACATTCAAATTGGGTTGGCAATACTTAGAATCATATTCCACTTCAAGTTACAATTTCTCTTTAGGTTTTGGTCCAATCAAATGGTCTGCCAAGAAGCAAAATTATATTGCTTTATCATCCATAGAGGTAAAGTACAAGCAATCTTTCAACACAACTACCGAGGCTATTTGGCTTCAAGGGATTATTACTAATTTTTCCATTTCATTCAAGCATCCCACAATAATATATTGTGACAACTAGAGCACCATCTAAATATGCAAGAATCCAATCTAGCACCAATAGACAAAACACATAGATATTTAGACACATTACATTTGGGAGCTCATTCATAGTTAGATCATCCAATTAGTCTTTTTTCAATCTTTAGAGTAGGTTATTGGCATTTTCAACAATCATTTTTCTAAGAGTAAGTTCATTGATTTGTGAAATCTTCTTGAGGTGGTCTACTTCAGCAACATCATCCTCTTTGGAGGGATTTCTAGTCCTCTTTTTTCTCTCTTTTGGAGGGGAATTTTCTTATTAGGTTTTCTCCCTTTCTCCACGTTATGATAGAATGCATTGTACTTGGGTACCTTATCAAGCCTAGTTGTCAAGACCCAGTTTCATTGTACCTACCTAAGTTATGCTTAACAGGGGATGTTAATGTACTTCCTTGGTTTTTTCTTGCATGGAGTTGTAAGGTGCTTTTGAAGTTGGTGATTGCTCTCCTTTGTGCTATAAATGTACAACTTTACATAAGTTTAGTTATTCAATTTTATCAAGATTTATTATATTTCCTTTATGTTCTCATTAGACTTTGTGTGCATACTTTTGACTTTCTAGCTTTGCATGGCATGTTATTATCCATCACTCATGGTCTAATAGATGTTATTCTTTTTCCAAAAGATCTCAATTTTGACATGATTCTATGTAATCTCTAATTTTAAATATGATGCAAATTTGGGCCTCTCTTCTCGATAGATTTTTTTCTTGAAAGGGTTTATCCACATAAATATTATTTTGTGTTTGTTCTTCTATTTATATTTTTCTTGTGTTTTTTATTTTATTTATTAAAATCTTCATTTGGTTATATATTGGTTAAGATCATTCTTACAGTTGATTTAGATTTCCATAGATATGTTAGCTTCATTTCTAACATTTGGTACATATCTTGGCCAAATTTGCTTCTTGGGTGGAAGGGTGAAGGTTTTAAGAGTTGTAGTGAGAGTTCTAGTTGATTTTTATGTAGATCTATGTTTGGAAGCCATGGACGAATCCTCATCTCATTTGGACATTGAGAAGTACAATGAAATTATTTATGAGTCGTAGAAGCTAAAAAGGGAAGATTTGTTGAAGAGAGGGATCAATGGTTGGTAACAACAAAAGAAAAGCCATAAAAAAATAGATCAAGATGAGTAGGATAAGATGGATATGAAAGAACAAGGAACAATTTGGATTTATATTGTAGACTCTATCCTACCATATTTTTTTAAGAGAAAATTGCATATGGTCTATGGAAATAGTTAGATGAGATCTACCAATCAAAAAATTTAATAAATAAGTTATATTTGAAAAGAAATTGATTTTCTCTTAAAACATAGAGCTTAATAATTGAATCCATAGCTATTTTAACATACATTTTATTGATTTATAAATCTTAAAATATTTTTAGTAGGTACAAGTAGTCAAGATGACAATTTCAAACATATAAATTACCTACTATCTCATTTTAAACCTTCCCAATCTCTTATGAGTGGCTCTTTTAATCCATTTATGGTAGTCAAAAGTGGTTTTATGGAACATGTAAATTGAATACTTAAAATAGATCATAGTCACAAATAGTAGGACACCAATAGCTACTGAGTTTATTAATCAAATCTAGGATATTTTAGATCACTCAAGGAAAACCTACAACAAACTCAACAACAAAAAAAGTTTTATATAGAAAAAAATTATATATTAAAGGTATTTTGAGGTTGGGGAGATTGTCTATCTAAGGTTGTAGCCTTATAGGTAGTCTTCCCTCAAATGAATTGGGGCTTATAAACTCAAGCCAAATTTTATGGACCCTACAATATCATGAGGATAGGCATTTAGTGGCCTATGTATTGGAGCTCCCAAAAATTAGTAGGATCCATAATGTATTCCACGTCTATTTCTTGAAAGAGCTATGGGTTCACATATTGTGCCTTCAAAAGACCTACTACCATTAGATGATGAGGGTAAGTTAATTTTGGATCCTAAATAACCTATAGATACAAGGAAGAAAACTTGAGGGGGAGAAGCATCACAAAATACCTAGCTCACTAGAAGACCTTGCTTGATGAAGATGCCATTTGGGAACGATCCATAATTTTTTGAACATCCAAATTTCCATTTCTTTTAGACAAGTAATATGGGTATGGGTAGAGTTTTGATTTCCCCTTCTTAAATAAATTATTTTCTCTTTTTGTAGCTCAATACTGGTTGAATTTCCCCTTTTTGTCCCTATCTTCCTAAGTTTTGAATGTTTTATCCAAGCTCCTATACATAAATCTTCCTCTCAAGGTTTTAAACTTCTCTTCATGGTCATACCTCTCTTAAACTCCCCAACTCCCTAACTCCTATCCAATACAACCTATCATGTGGCATCCCTAACCTCTAAACTATGAGCTTCTTGCTATTTTCTTAGTCCTCCTCACCTACCCCTCTACACAACCTCAAGATATTTCATTAATGCAACTTTGATTTGAAAAAATATTCAAATGTGGTATTTATCACTTATACAAACAGTATTAATGTTTTATTTGGTGGATTAATGGGTACTTGTAGTGTGAGAGGTGGAATATGATGTCATTTCATTTATTGTGGTATTTGTAGCATTGTGATCCTCAAGCCATCAGGGTGATCCCACAATAGTGGTTTACAATTTTTGGCCAAACTGGACACTGGAATTATTATTTTTAACTAAATCTTCACATTCAAGCACCTATAGCAGCTAAACCGTGAAGAATTTGAAGATGATGCAAACTAGAGTCTTGTCACATTTTTTCATTAGATTCTAAAAATATTTTTTTCAAAATTTTTGGAATCAGATTGCACTTCTTTTTCCATCTCCCACGAAAACTAATTTTTTTCAAAAAACAGCATTTTTAAAAAGTGGCGCACACCGTATAACGCATAACTTTTTCCATGAAGGATAAAATTATAATTATTTTGAATTTAGATTTGTAACTTTGATATCTAGTGCTTCCACTTGGTTAGACAGTTTTTTATTGAATATTTTTTCTTTAATCAAGTTTCGAAGTCAAACCAATTACAATTCAGACATAGCGCGACCGTATAACATATAACTTTTTTTGTATATATCAAAATTCTTTTTTTTTTTTTTTAGATCAAGGACTTCAATATTTGGTGTACTCATATTTTTAATTTTTTTTTTATAATCTTCTATTTTTCCACATGTGTAGAACAGAGACCTTCATTTTGGATGAAAAACCTATGTTTAATAAAACTAAAAAAACAAATACATAATAAAACCAAAACATATTAAAATTATATTCATTGGATAGCTCGTTCTGAGGACTACCTGATTCCAGTTGGGTTTGCGAAGAGTCATCCATTTTCATCCTCAACCCGAGCTTCGAAGTGCCAAAATTCAAGGTTTTTTTGGTGTCTCAGGGGGGATGAGAAATAAGGGGGTTCGAATGAACCCTTAGGGGTTCGAGCGAACCCCTAGGGGTTCACTCAAACCAGGGTTCATTCGAACCCCCCTTTTATAAGGGGTTTTGTTGTATTTTTTGGCGGGAAAGCATTAAAAGGGTTTGCCCGAACCCAGGTTCTAGCGAACCCCTAATGGGTTCGGTCAAACCAATAGGTTCGTATGAACCCCTAAAATCAAGTTTTTTGCCATGCATTCATTTTTTGTGAGTTTTCCTTCCTCACTTCAATTGTAAACCACTATTGTGGCTTCACCGATCAAGCATCACAACCATTTAGTTAGGTAGGAAATATTTTGACTACAATTTAGGTTTTCATCAAAGTTTGGAAATTTTCTAAAGGAGTCAAACAAACCTATCACTAAAAACCCTAATCTATACTTCTCTAATCATGTCTTGTTTAGAGTGCTTTATTTGAGGACAAAAACCATCAAATATGTAGTGGAAGAAAGGAAATAAACCCTTTTGGTTCACATATTGAGGATAGAACCCTAAGCCCCAACAAGGTATTTTTTGTGAGATATAAAACATGACTCTGTTGCTATGAATTTCCTCTAATGTACATTTAATGTAATGACAGGTTTTTGCCAACAAATTGAACAGTAAATTTTAGAGGCTTCCTCACTTCTATTATAATCATTTTACTTGTTATTATAATGACCATTATTTTCTTGTATGAAATGTAATATGTTGACTCTATTATTGAGGTTGAGAAATTTATCAAACTAAGCCTCTTTTTCTTTTCTTTTATTTGAGTCTAAAGATTTGTGGACTTGTGATTTATAAGGATTTATTTATAAATGGAAGCAATATTTCTAAACTAATAGTAAATCCTTAAGGATAAAATTTATGGTTTGTAATTAAAAAAATTGGTTTTTTGGTTTACTTGAAAATATAAAAAAACCATAAACGATATTTCCTCATAATAGTTGCTAGGGTTAATATACAAATATCTATGAAAACCCAAAAAAATGTGAAAAGATAAAAAAAATCAAAATGTTTTAGGGTTTAGGTTTCTCAGTCAATGTTCAATAGTATCCAATAGGAAATCCAATGTAACAAATATGACACAAGATAAAGGTCTTTTTACCATTGGAGGAAGTACCAAAATTAATTATAGTTGGGAACTTGTTCCCCATGTAGGAATAGTGAGAATCTAACTATCTCTGGGATGCAAGCCAAAAGAGGAAGGTAAGGATGTAACATAAAAGTACTACAAAATAGGGTAAAACAAAAATTAAAAAAAATAAAGATGAATACATACATGTAGGCCTAAAGAGATCCTCATCAAATCAAGAAAATCACTACATGATATTTTGACAATGGATTAATAACTCCATGAACTCTCCATCTAGATTCTTGAAGTAAAAATTTCCTTGACCAAACTTGTCTGCCACTTTCAATAAGGTCCAGCCTATAAGCCTTAAAATTTTCTACGTTTTCCCTTATTTTCAAACCTTGTGTTCCTCATGACAATGTTGTCCCCTACTTCAAATTCCCTCTAAACTACCTCCTTATTAAATAAATTTTTGATCTTTTGCTATTATAATATATTTTTTTAATGTGCAACCCTTTTAGCTTCTTTGAGTTTGGTTAGGCCATGCACTCTCAAAAAATGATATCATTTTCCTCTACCTCAATTTCTTGAAATATTATTTACATTGAAAACTCAATACTAATTGGAATCTTAAATTTTATGTCAAAAACTAATTCAAAATGGATTCCACTAATAGTCTTTCATGTGTTGTCCTGTCTTGCCAAACAAAAATTTTAATTTTATCATATCATCTTTTCTTATTCAAATATAGTGTCTTCTTGATTATTTTCATGGTGCATGTGTTACTATATTCATCTTAACCATTGCCTTGTCAGTGATAAGTGTAAGAATGTGTTAAAATTATCTCATATTTAGAACACATATCAATAAGGTCATGGGATGTAAAATACATTACATTATTAACAACTATTTTTGTAGGCACATCAAACCTAGTGATTATGTTATCTAGTATAGATGTAGTATTTCTAGTATTTATTGTTGAATTGAATAACCAAGATATTCAATATACAATACCAAATAACCTCCACACACATAAGAGAGAAGTGACAACAAATGATGTTATTCCACCAAGCAAGAATACAATATGATACAAGATTCACAAATATGAAATATGCAATAGAATCCTTGCTTATAAAGGCAAGGTGAAAAATAGGATTAGAAAATATCATGCAAGTGTCTTAATCCTATAACATGAGACAACTAGCTCATTATATATTAAATAACCTAGAGGATAAGATAATATCTAAACATCACAACTAAACTTATAGAAGGATTCCTAGGACCTAAGTAAACTTGGCATGTGAATAAGTCCCCTAATAGAAATTAGCTACGTAAAAAGCCTTATTCACACCAAAACTCTCCTTAAGTGCAACTTAGGGAGGAACAAACCAATGCAAGATATAAAATATGGGTCCCAACAACAAGGATTGATTAGGTACCTATGTACAATCAATCTCTCTAAAATGGAGAAAAGGAGAAAAAACCTATGGGAGAAAAATCCTCTCCAAAAGAGAAAAAACAAGATGAAGGACTAAGAATCCTCTAAAATAATGTCCCAAAAAAAATAGGAACATGAATAACATCACTGAAGCATGAAGAATTTGAAAACAACTATCAAAAGATGATTGTTATAGTATTGTAAATTAATAACCTCCTCTAAAAATAGGATCATGATTAGGATCAAGAAGACAATAATGCACATGAGTTCCTCCAAAAACACTACTCAAACAATGATCAGATGGAAAACAAAGTAAAAGAACATCTATTAATTGAAGATATAGATGACACATAAATATGCACAAGTAACCTTATCAACACTAATCAACCAATGCAAGAGTAAACTACAAGTCAAAAATACATATACCAATAGTCTAAAGAATGTTGATCAACTAACGATGGAAGTTTGCATCCACAAAAAATGAATTCAAGAATGTCCATATGGTAAGTTCTCCATCTCTCCAAAATGGATGGGTAACCAGCCTCCACATCTGCATAGTCTATAACAACAAATACTAGATACATATCTCACTCCAAAATGAAACCAAGGAAGCATTAGCATAACAGTATAATACCCCCCATAATGGTGACTAGGGAGAGGAATGATAGGTCCATTGAAACTATGTATCACCATGTAGTGCATGAAGGAGAAGAAACAACATATAAAAGTGCACAAGAAAGTATTTGCAATTAAAAAGGGTGTGCAAAAATAAGGGCACACACACATGAGGCAAGAATTGCTAGGATTGATTGTTGTCATGGAGGGAAACTCACTTGACAAAGGTGTGATATAAAATAACTAAGTGACTACACAACCCCCCATGGAACTTTATAATACAATGAGTAAAAAATATGGCACAATCTTATGTGCAAAATCCTCAAAAACATGTACAATAGTGTGGCACTTTATCGTAGTGTGCATCTACATATAAGAAAGTACTTACAAATGACCTCCCAAGAGTCCTCTAATTATTGTACCTTCTAAGTCACCTCCTAAGCCAATTCTCATTAATTATAGGACCTCCTTAATATCATGGCCATATCCTAGTGTTGCAAAACAACTTACTAGTAATCATGTGTCACAATAGCTAAGTTATCATATTGTTGCTCACACATATAACACTAGAAAAAATAAGCAACCAAGAAAAACTCAAACATCCATTTCATTGCCTCAACCATATCTCCCACCTGCACCTAACATCTTGCAGTTTAGTGGTAAATAATTTGATCTTATTGAGCAACTTCATGTACCACTCCTACTAATATCTCCCTTTGGGATTTGATCCAATCATCATCAACTTACCATAGTATCCTTCAAAATTCCTTGTAAAATTTTTGCATCCCTCCTAATGTGCAAAAAAATGATGTGGTAGCTTTGATTGAGAATATAAATTCACCTAATTTGGACATATTTTTCATCAAAGTGAATCACTTCCTTTGGAAATGCAAAAATAAAATGATCCTTTGATGATAGTGGATATCTTTAGCAAGTTTTGGATTAGGCGTACTCTTGTTGATAATGGTTCAGAGATCAATGTTTGTAGTGTAAATATTTTGGATAAAATAAGAGTGGACAACCAAACTCTTTATCTATCTGTGGTTTTGATAATGTGGGAAAGCAGTCGCTTGGTGTGATAGCATTACTCATAAAGGTTGGTAAGGTTACATTACAACTCCTATCCATGTCATGCATCATGATATTTCATATAATATTCTCTTGGGTAGACCATGGATTGATGAAATAAATGTAGTCCCTTCAACGTTGCATTGCCTGCTGAAATACACTTACAACAATAAGGTTTACAAGATTAAATTTGATCCAAAATTCGAGAATTATTTATAAATTGAATCAGGAATGACAAATCCTCTTAGAACATTGACACTAACTACAAAAGTGGAACCTTTACAAGTTGAGGATAAACATGAGATCCTTTCACCCATGACAAAGTTGTTAGATGATGTTTGGAGTTCATTGAATTTCACACCTACATCCATGGGGGAATACAAGATTACACACAAATTAGAAAAAGAGAAAGAAGAAGGAAAGGTATCAACACAATCTATCACTAAGTCATCAAAAACATCTCATTCCATAACTATTAGAAAAAAAGAGGAAAACACAAGTTATACATCCACTTATGATGAAAATGATCATGAAAATCTACCTTCTTCAAACAAAATGAAAACACTTTATATAAGAGGTTCTTTTGAAACAATTTAGCTATAATGAAAAAGGGTGTGGGATAAGATAACAAGGCATTTGTGTCCCTATAGAGCCTAACATGTAAGAAACAACAAGAATTATTTTTTATTGTCCTTCAATTAACAAATATCATTAATTGGTGTTCCTTGCCATGTAGTAATTGCAGTATCATAATATATTCACTACCATGCATGGGGGTATAAACTTGGTTTTATGCAATCATATTTTATTTTGCAAGGAGCAACATATCATGATCCAGTGGGCTCACCTTTTGTCCTACATTTGGGGGCAAGGGGTTAGTTAGCCTTCTCCTAGGTGTATTTCTTAGTGAGATCCCCATCTATCTCCTTAAAATGTTAGTATAGCGAGTACATTAACATTGCAAGGGGGGGAATATAATCCCCCGATTATTGTTTGCATAAGAAATGGTCCCTTCTTAGTGATGATCTCATGCATCTCCTAGGAATTGTGACCATATTAATCAAAGTGTGTCTTTCTTGATTCATGTGAAGTATCACTTTTGTGGTTATGTTAGGCTTAATGTCCCATAAGAGTGTCACCCTTCTTGGTATATGATATTCCTCTTGGTGGTAATGCCATGGTTTGCATTCCCTAAGACATGAATCCTTTTATCCCTTGACTAGTCCTCTCTTGGTGGTGATGTCAAGTGTGATGTTCCCTAAGGTGTGACCTTCCATGCATTAAGTAAAACCCCTTTGATTGTTTTGATTATTTACCTTTTCATAATCATGGACACTGAGCATAATACAACTTTCTTGCTAGTGGTGCCATGTATTCCATGAGTGTCTAGCATAATATACCTTGCTAGCCTTGTGAAGCAATTTTATTCCATGAGTGTAGCATAATACAACGTGATAGCCTTGTGAAGCAATTTATTCCATGAGCATCTAGCATAATACATCTTGCTAGCCTTGTGAAGCAATTTTATTCCATGAGTGTCTAGCATAATACAACTTACTAGCCTGGAAAAGTATTTTTTTTCCATGAGTGTCTAGCATAATGCAAATTTCTATCCTTGTAAATCAATTATATTCCATGATTTTCTAGCATAACGCAGCTTGCTAACCTTGTGAAGTAACATTCCATGAGTGTCTAGCATAATGCAGCTTGCTAGCCCTATGAAGCAATTATATTCTGAGTGTCTAGCATAATGTAGCTTGCTATCCTTCTAAAGCAATTATATTCCATGAGTGTAGCATAATGCAACTTGTTAGCCTTGTGAAGCAATGATCATTTTTTTTCACCTTATCAAAGTTATCAGGGAGTACAGATTTTGGTATGGTTTAACAAATGGGTACACAACTGTAGACCTGGTACACCCTTCCCATTGATGCCACCATTTTTATGAGTGCACACCTTGTAGACCTAATGTTTGTTTCTTATTTTTACATTGCGGGCTCACCTAGTGAATATTGGAATTCACTATCCCTTGTGAGTATATTTTATGGACGTATAACATAATACAACTCGTTAGTCCATCTTTTTCTTTTTTTTTTCTTTTTGCATTATTTTTGACATTGTATGTATGTGTATCTTGTATCACTGCTACACATGTGTGTGTTCCTTTGTTCCTATGTTCGCTTTCCATGAGATTTTAGATCTTGGGGGTTTGGCCATCTCCCTTGATTATTTTTCATCCTATCTTTCTAACATTTGTGCACTTGAACCTCTCTTTACATATATATTTCTCTACTTTAGTGTGAATTTGAGTGTAAGTTCATACTCTCACTAAAGTGGGGGCTAAATGTAGTGTAGAAAATTGTATACCTTTACAATTTCACACTATGTTTGGGTCCCTTAATTTATTGGACTTAATTAAGATTCTAATTTTCCAAATTATGCATTTCAAAGCCTTATTCTTACCATTTTCCAAAAGGAGAACCAACATTAAATAAATGCATTTAATAATAAAATTTCCTTGGATCGTGTGTTTCCCGGAAGTATAGGCTAGGACCCATTAGCCCATGGGTGGATGGGTCCCCTTTATGAGCCAAGACCCAAATTAAAAAAAAATTGGTGGTATTTTAATTATTGAAATTTAAATTGCAAGTTTTGGCTTTTGGAATCTAATTTTTGAGAAATTGGATAAACACCTATAAATACCTAGTTATTTTTCCATTTGCAATCTAAGAAGCAATCTAAGCAACAAGATTTAGCAATTCAAGAGAAAATAGTATTGTCAAGAGCATTCAAGAGAAGCAATATCAGTCATTTGTAGCAACAATCAAGATCCTAACATCATGTCAAAGTTTGTGTTGTTCATATTGTCTTGTGAAGGCTAACAAGTGTTGTAGGTCTTCATGCATTCAAGCATTCAAGAAAATCAAGAAAGAAAGATCCAATTCCCTTGAAGTGATGTGTATGTCTTCAATCCTTCAAGGAAGCTATTGAAGGGTAGTGAGTTGCAACAAATTTCTCATTCATCATTTCCTTCCTTTCCATTGAGGTTTTTATCATTGAAATTTCCATTGTGAAAGTGGGAACACTATTCACAAGGTTTGACTGAGGAAAACCCCTATATGGCACAAATAATTTTCCTTCTTTGTGTATGTGCAAGTTACAATTTGAAGAAGGATTGATGAGATCTTGAAGACCAATTTAGCATTGTTGCAATTGTTGTCATCATTCTTGTCAACCTATGGAAACTAAGTTACAAAATTCATTTATGATGTTCTAAAAAATTTGTAGGTGGAAAACAACATCTCAAATCCAACACTAGAGGACCCCAAAAGTTGATCAGGACCCTTGTATAAAGACCTATTTTCCATTGGGTGATTGAGTCCTTGTATGAACATAAAAACCAAATTTTCAGAACAAGTTTGTTGTCCTCTGCACTTCCCAAATCCACTTGCAAACTATTATTTATGTTTGTTAGTTGTCTGGATCTTGCATTTTATGTATAGGGTATATAGGATCATTAGTTTAATCATTCTAAAATATTTCCAATCCATTCTAATCCCCTATTATATATAGATTCATGTTTGCTTGGCTCACCATTAGGGCTAAGAGTCAATCTTCTCACCTTGTGATCTACATCCTAATGAAATTTGGAAAAATGCCACCTTTACATCCTAGGTTATTTACACTTAGGACCTAGGATCCCTTTTTCTATATTGAACATCATTTCTCTCAAATGATACGTTTACAATAATTCATTCATTGTTGGCATGGTCAAATGGTGGGGATTTGACTAAAACTGGTAGAATTTAATATGGAGAGACCTTGTATCCATGTGTATATCTAAATGGAACATTCCTAGGTTCCCTAAGGTTTGAGGAGTACTTTGTTATAGTTTGGTAGGTTTTCTCTCTTATGGCTATTAAGACACTACGTTAGAATAGTGTAGCCTACAAGGATTGGGTTACCTAGGGAACAAATAGAGGCCTATGGTAGAATTCATCTACCGACCCAGATGTGTTGGTGTAATCAATTAGTACCACCATCCATGAAACACAAGATAACCTTGTTTCTACATTTGTACTACTCTCAAATGATGCTTTTTGCAAGAATCATCCATTATTGGTATGGTCAAATGATGTGGAGTTGACCCAAACCAAGATATTTTAATGTGGATGGGCCTTGTATCCACTTGTAGCTTGTCTAAAAATAAAATCTTAGGTGTCACAAGGTCCAAGAACTACTTTGTCATAGTTTGGCATTTTTTCTCTCTTGTGGCTCTTAAGACACTATATTAAAATAGTGTAGCTTTAAAGGATTAGGTGATTTGGGGAATGAACAGAAGCCTCCCATAGAATTTACCCACCCACCTAGCTCATTTGGCACAAATGGTTTGGTCCCACCATGCATGAAACACAATATATATGTTTCCACATTCAAGCACTACTCTCAAATGACACTTTTTGTAAGAATGCATTCATTGTTGGCATGATCAAACAATGTGGATTTGACCTAAACTAATAGATGTTAATGTGGAGGATAACTATATCCACTTATGGGTCTAGAAGGAACCTTCCTAGGTTCCACGATGTCTAATAACTAATCTTTCATATTTTTGGCACTTTTTTACTATTAGGGCTCTTGAGACACTACATCAAAATAGTGTAGCCTAGAAGGATCAAGTGACCTAAGGAATAAACAAAGGCATACCCTAGAACTCACCCACCCATCCAAATGTGTTGGTACAATTTTTTTGGCCCCACTATGCATGAAACATAAGATATTCATGTTTCCACATTTGAACTACTCTTAATTGATGCTTTTTGTAAGAATGCATTTATTGTTGGCATGGTCAAACGATGTGGAGTTGACCATAACTAAGAGAGGTTAATGTGGAGGGGGGCTATATCCATGTGTAGGTTTATAAACAATATTCCTAGGTTCCACGATGTCAAGAAACTACTCTATCATAGTTTGGTAGTTTTTTCTCTTAGGACTCTTAAGACATTGCATCATAATAGTGTAGCTTGGAAGGATCGAGTGACCTAGGGAATGAAAAGAGGCCTCCCCTTGCATTCACCTGCCCAGCTAGACATGTTGGCATAGTCATTTTGGCCCTAAAATGCATGGAAAATGAAAATTTTGGTATTTCTTATTATTTTCTTAAAGGTTGAATTTTCTTTTGCTTCTTCTATGGTTTTGGACCTAGAATGACAATCTTCACTTTCACTCAAGAACAAACCCTTGAGATCTCAATGCAAAGGAGAAAGAGATATTGCAAGAGGGTCAAGTTCTAGGGGACAAATAGAAACTAATAAGGGGTTCACCACCAAGTAATAACTTGGAAAGACTAATGAAATGCAAGTTGTAACACTAAACCCTAATTTCAATGCAAACCTTCACTAAATGACCTAGAAATGCAAATGAAATAACACAAAAAAATACAAAAAGGATTATGTGCACCTGGAAATATAGAGATGGTTAAAAGGAGGCATGGAACACTAGAAAATATGACTTTAATGCTAAGTGGGAATCATTTTCCAAGCTAGGCGAATCAGTCCAAAATCTAGGTTTTTGTGCAGGAATAAGAATCTACCAAATGGGTACCCGAATCTACAAAAATCTAAATTTTGACTAAAACTGGGACTCATTTTCTAGAAGTGGTGAAACAATCTAGTTAGGGTTTTCTGAAGCTTTAAAGTCTAATCTTTCTCCTCTGTCTGCTTTATCCTTCCTAATTGATTTCCAGATTTGAAACCCTGATTTGTAACCTGTAGGTGTTCTCCAATGCTCTCCAATGCTTGATGACAACTTTGACAACTTTTCTCCAATCTTGCTCCTTAGGAAATTTGCAACCTAGACCTATAAATCACACTTAAAGGAGAGGGGAAAAAATGTTGTTGGGTTAGTGGATAATGGTTTTCCTTGGTCAAACCTCGTTTTGGTAATCAAACCTTGAAATAAAATGAAATAGAAATGGAGAATGATGAATGAACAAAGTATGATGTTACAACTCACCAAACCCTAGCAATGAGGTGTTGCAAACATGTGTGAGATGGCTCCAATGGATGTATATCTTGACTCTTGCTTGAAGGTGATAGATCTTGAATGAAATGCTTGCTTGAATCATAAAACCTACATCACAATTGTTAGCTCCAAGACAAACAGGATGCATGAATACCTTGACATGATGATTGATGCTTAAATGCTGCTCTAAAATTCTTGATAATCTGCCCTTGAAGACTCTTGAATTCTCTTGTGAATGCTTCAACTTTCTATTAGAATGCTCATTCAACTAGCTAGGTGAAAAATGAATGAAAGAAGCTTGTATTTATACTTCATTATGCAAGAATTCCTGAAATTACAACACTACAAGCCGACATCAGATCTAGGAGAATAAAATCCCACCAAAATTTTGAATTAATTTTGATTTGGGCCAAACGGGACACATTTTCCCAAGGTGGTGAATGAGTTCCATTAGGCATAATTTTTGGGACCATTTTTAAAAATGCTTAGAAAGGTGTGAAATCAGGTTTAGGACCAAAAAATCTAGGTGGGACTCATTCACCCAAGGTGGAGAATGAGTCCCAGATCACTAAATCTGGGCCATCCAAGCATGAAACACAAAAATTATGATTGGGTAATTATTTGTGTCAGGATTATCCTCGAAAAGATGCAATAAATGAGGCTTGTGGATGGAAAATAGGGCCAATTAAAGCATAAGAAATCCCAATTATCAATGACAAGCATATAAAGTGTCAAAGTGTGTTGCAACACTTTACAACACTTTAAATAAGGCATTACTAAGGTTAAAAAGAGGTTTATTGGGTGTAGTTAAATAATAAAACCTTAGAAAAGTGTGAAAGTGAGTTACAACACTTCACAACACTTTAGCAAGGTACCATTAAATTCATTATTTCACAAGGGCCCAAGACCTAATGTGAATGTGTCAACCACATTACAACACTAAATCAAGGCAACATTAGGCTCAATTCTGCAAAGAGGGCCCAAACAAGTGTGAAAATGTCCCAACGACATTTTTCGACACTACATTTTCTTTAGCTAAGTGAAGATCAAGTACATGGTATTTAACCTCTCTCATGTGATCCTTATCACTACCACCTAGCATTTTATTTTAATGTATTTCCTTATGTATTATAGCCTTCCCTTTCCTTGATTTTCCTTATTTATCATGTTTTGAGGATCATTTTGACATGAAATCTTTCTCCATTTGTTTGAGACCTTACTTATCCTTTTCCCTAAAAAATTTGGTGGATTCAAGACATTAAATTACACTATTACTCCCTTGTTTTTCATGCCAAAATTCACCAAATTTTGATGCATGACCATTAATTAATCCTATTATGTTTCTTGTGTCATTTTCCCCTAAAAATTCTTAAAGACCTAGAAATATACCTTATTTCTCCATGTTTTTCCTTTCGAGATTTCAATCATCTCTTCTTATCTAGAGCTTGGAGTTATTAGATCCATTGGAGATATTTTAAGCTTGGATAATTAGTTTGATACAAGTGAATTCTTTAAAATGTCTCCTTAGGTGAGCTTAATGGCTTTTTTCTTCCCAAATGTGTGTTCATTTTTCCTATTATTGAACATGTTTTATATGTTGTTGGACTTTCCATCTATCCCTTTATTTTGTGTATTTGTATTCCTTATTTAAAACTATTTTTTGCATCTTCTTTGTGTTAGAAAACCCTATTTAATATGACAATGTTTTAGATGTATTTTCCCCTTTTAGAAGAAATTCATTGGCCATACTCTTGTAGGTGGATCTACATAGAATAAAAAGATAAGATAATATAAAATCAAGAGATCAAATATGTATGAGATAAATACATGATCCTAAAATATAAAGTGGATACTAAAATTGAACAAGCCTAAGGACAAACCAAAAGATGAATGATGAATGAAAGAAAATCATGACCAATTATATGTTGGAATAGAATTCCTCTATCCTATGAATTCCCATGTGTATGATAAGAATAATATGTAGTATGAGGATCAAAATATAAATCACTATATATATCATTGATCAATCCATGCTACTCTTATGTGAACTATGTCTAGGGAAATAATCAATGAAAGCATGAGCCAAATAAAAATTTAGGTATATAAGTAATCTATAAATAAAAAATATTGTAAGGATCTACTACATAAGTATATAAGTAGCCCTCACTAAATCATGATTGAACCCTAACCCTAATTGAACTCTAACCCCAACCTTAATTAAACACTAGCCTTAATCCTCATTGAACCTTGATTGAACCTTAACCTTATTTAAACTATAACCCTAACTTTGAACCCTAATTAAACCCTAACCCTAACATGAATCTTTTCCCTAATTAAAATCTAACCCTAATTGAATCCTAATCCTAATTAAACTATAACCCTAATCCTGGCCCTAAATCTATTTGAATCCCAACCCTAAACCTAACCCCAATATTTATTAGAGAACCCTAACCCTAGTTGAATGCTAAGTGAATAATATCCCTCATTGAACCCTAACCCTAATTAAATACTCAGAATCAGGACAACTATGGTAACGACTAAATGAACTTAAAGGATCCAAAATTGAGCAAATCATTTCATGTTTATGTTCAAAGTCTGCTTGTGGGAAGACAACTAAAAGACTGGTATAACCATGTTGACTGGACAGTGATCTTGAATTCAAGTTTTCTAATCAGGAAAATGCGTCGCAGGATTTCACATATGCAGTTAAGTTTCACAGTTGTGGTTTTCTGATGATCAATTGCGAGTTTCTAGTAAATGTTCAGTATTTGAATCTGGCAGATGCAGTTAAGTTTATCACAGATGTGACTCGTAATGACAATTGCGACTCAGAATATAACATATGCGGTTAAGTCAATCTCAACTAACCGTTGATCTTTCAATTCTGGCTTGTTGCTCGAATAATCAATTTTCTATAAATTTATCTGGTCTTCATCATTCCAATCTCTCTCGAAATCTTATGAATTTTTGGAGCACCTATCTTGAATCTTCGATGTTTTTCTAAATCATTATCATAGGCTATACTTGCATGAACCTTTGAAAATATGAGAGCAATTATACTACTACAAGTGAAATGGAGAAGGACAATGGAGATAAATCATGGAAGAATGTAGATTGGGTAAGATTGTTTCTTTATTTACGTTTTGAATTCCTTTGTACTTTGTTGATATAACTTAGATTGCATTTAGATTTGTATTGCATGTTTGCTCTAATCTGTTTCTTTCTACATTTTCTAGACATTACAAATATATGGAGAGAGAGAGATAGAGAGGTCTAAATAGGGATATAGAGAGAGGGAGAGGAAGGAGAGAGGGAGAGATATCTCAATATATAGAGAAGGATAAATATAGAGATATATCTAGAGGGATAGGGAGAGAGAGAGAGAGGTGAGATAGGTAGTAGAGAGGTAGAGAGGGAGGGATATATATAAATAGAGAGAAAAAATGGAGAGGTAGAGAGATAAAGGGAGAGAGAGGAGGGAGAGAGGGAGATATATCTCAATATATAGAGGGGGAGAGGGGAGAGGGAGATATGGAAAGATATCTAGAGGGATTGGGAGAGAGAGGAGAGAGAGGTGAGATAGAGATTATAGAGGGAATTATGGAGGAAGGGAGAGCTAGAGAGATAGGTAGAGAGAGGGAGAGAGTGTGTGAGATAGAGATAAAGGGAGTGTGAGAGGGAGGTGGATACATATAGATAGATGGATATATTGTGAGATAGAGAGGGATAGGAAGACATATATAGACATGAAGAGATAGAGAGAGGTGAGATAGAGAGAAGTAGAGAGGGAAGGAGGTAGGGAGAGGTAGAGAGAAAGATCTAGAGATGGGGGATAATGAGAGAGAGAGAGGGAGAGGTAGAGGGAGTGAGAGGGAGAGGTAGAGGGATAAATATAGATATAGATATAGATAGAGGGAGATATTGATATATAGAGAGGGATATGGAGAGATATAGAGATATAGAGAGGTAGAGGTAGAAAGATATGGATAGAGAGAGGGAGAGAAGGGAGAGATATAGAGAGATATCTAGAGGGATGGGGAGAGAGATATGTGAGATAGAAGTAGAGATGGAAAGAGGGAAGGAGCTAAGGTAGAGAGATAGGTCTAGAGAGGGAGAGGGAGAATGAGATAGAGAGGGAGAGGGAGAGGGATATATATAGAGGGAGATATTGAGAGATAGAGAGAGATAGGGAGAGATATAAAGACATAAAGAGATAGAGGTATAAATATATAGAGAGAGATATCTAATATATAGAGAGGGAGAGGAGAGAGGGAGAGATATAGAGACATGGAGAGATAGAGGTAGAAATATACGGGGAAAGAGAGAGAGAGAGATCTAATATATAGAGAGGGAGAGATATCTAGAGGGATAGGGAGAGATAGATGTGAGATAGAGAAGTATAGATAGGAAAAGGGAGGGAGGGATAGGTAGAGAGAGGTCTAAAGAGGGACAGAGAGAGGGAGAGGAGGAAGAGAGGTAGAGGTAGCTCAATATATAGAGAGATATCTAGATAGATAGGGAAAGAGAGAGGTGAGATAGAGAGAAGTAGACAAGGAAGGAGGTAGGGAGGGAGGGAGAGATAGAGAGATAGAGAGATAGGTCTAGAGAGGGAGAGGGAGAGGGAGAGGGAAAGATATAGAGAAAGGGAGGTATAGAGAGATAGACATGGATAGGGAGATAGAGGTAGAGAAGAGGGAGACAAAAAAATAGAGAGAGATAAGGAGATAGATATAGGGAGTGTTGCTACCATTTTTAGCACCCCTTACAAAAAAATGCATCCTACCTTTTAAGTGAAGAAAACTAGGTTCTTTGTCACCTTTTTCAACTGGTTTGTAACCTATGTCAAACATCACCAAGTTTTTCTAACCTTCTTCCCAATCAATGGTCTTAAAGGTTTAACTTAAAATCTATATGTGTCGGTCTTTTCAAAAGTTTTGTGTAAGTGTCTTATTGCCAAAGGATGTTTATAATTGCCTAAGTATACTTGAAGTGAAAAGGAAGAATGATAGATACTTTTAGTGGAGTTTAAAATAGTTTTCAAACCTTTTTCAGTTCCCAACTGGGTTCATAAAGCTTCATTTCTCTTGTGGCAAATATTCAAAGTAACACAGAACATCTTTCCCAAAAAGCTACTTTAAGGAAAATTCATTAAAGGGGATTCTTGACGATAATGTAAGGATTATTTTTTCCTAGGTAGTGATGAATACAGTTTCATAATATGAGCAGACTCTAAAGATATTTGACTAATTCTACCCAAAATTTAATATTCATATATTTGAGCTGCCATGTGTCAATATTATAAAAATGTGTGCAAAAAGGAAAATATTATTGCAAATGAATATTTTGTGAAAAATGATAACATTCAAAGCACAGAATGGAATCCATTCCAAATAAAAATTAAAGAGTGCATTGTAGAGGAATAAAACACATAGATAAAGAAGAATATTTTCAAAGTCATCCACATTATGCAGTTTGAAAGCCAAAAAAGACATATATCTACATACATACATACATACATCATATATATATGTATGTATGTATGTATGTATGTATATTGTATACGTTATGCATTACATCACAAAAAAGAGAGGGATTTTTCATCACAAAGGGGTCTTAAACACAAAGAGTAAAGCCAGAAAAGACACACACACACATATATTGTATATGTTTTGCATTACATCACAAAAAAGAGAGGGTTTTCTCATCACAAAGGGGGGTCTTAAACACAATTATTAAAGATGAGGATCCTAATAGCCTCAATTACTTCTTGTAAATGCTTAATCTGCGTAGGAGAGAAGAGATTATCATTAAATTTTGTAGTGTAGAAAAAATGTATCCCTTTACATTTTCTCACTTGTTTGGTCCCTCCAAGTTAAAATGGACTTAATTGTGCCTTAATTTAGTGTTGTAAAATGTATTTATTTACACTTTCACACTTATTTAGGACTCCTTTAATTAATTGAGCTTAATTAGGCCTTAATTAGCCCTTTAATTTATTTTCAAGCCCGTTAAATTACATTTTTTGAAGGGGAAATCCAACATCAATTAATGCCTAAACATAACACTTTACCTTGAGCAATGTGTGTCCTAGGTTTAGGGACCTAGGACCCATTTTCCCATGGGTGAATGTGTCCTCCCTAGGACCTAGGACCTAAACTCAAATTATGTTTTTGGTAGTACTTTAATGTTTTCAAATCTATATTTCAATGTCGGGTAGTAAAATTTGAATTTTGGGAAATCGAGGATACATATCTATAAATATAAGGTTATTTCACTATGTTTCACCTAGCAATTTGAAGAGAGCATTCCTATAGAAAATTTGATGATCAAGAGAAATTTCAAAATCATTCAAAGGTAGATTTATTGCAGCAATCAAGATCCAATTGTCATGTCAAAGTCTTCTTACATCATGCATGTTTTTGGAGCTAATATGGTGATGTAGGTTTCATGATCCTATAAAGCATTCAAAGCACTATTTCAAGAAAATATTCAAGTGTCAAGATCCACATCCATTGAGGCCATTTCATTCAAGTTGAAAACCTTCATTCAAGATCTATTCAAGGGTTTGTTGAGTGGTAACATGGCTTTGTTCATTCTCCATTCCCTCTTTCATGTTTTTATCCATTTCAAGGTTTGATTACCAAAATGGGGTTTGACCAAGGCAAACCCCCATTCACCAAAAATAAAACATTTTTCCCTCTTGATTTGTGATTGTGGATTTAGGTGGAAGAAATCTTGAAGACCTTTTGAAGATCAAATTTGGAGAACTTTTCAAAGTTTCAAAAGTTGTCAAAATTGCTATCTTCTCATGGAAACTCGCTTAGAAAAGTTATTTTTGGCTTTCTCAACCTAAAACTTGGGCAAATTGGAAGACTCATATCTATAGAAAAGGCTCTCGAAGGTTGCAAAAAAACCCTAACTTAGGAACCATTCACCCCTTGGCGAATGAGTCCTAGATCAACTTCAAAAAAGCACTTTTGGTGATTGGTACACATGCTTTTTCCCTACTTTGATCTACATTCTATTTTCTAGTTGTGTCAATATTGAGCTTAATCTTGTTGTTCCAAGTGTTAGATTGCAATTTGGTGTTGATTTATTATTTTTAGTTTTACTCCCCAAAGTGTTTTTTGATCAGGACCCCCTTCCTAACACAAAAGGAAATATATATATTCACATCTTGAATTGACTCACCTAAGGGTTGTAAGTCAATTTTTTGTGTGGATCTCATTTCCTAATGAAAGTAGGAAGATAATTTCATCATAACCCTATGTTTCTATGTTTCTATTGGTGAACCTATTTTTTCTTCATTTCAAATTCAAAAAATTTGGCATACATCTCCATGTTATTGCGCTCAAGCCCTAGACAAATTAAGGCAACAACTTGCCTAGCTTGTTCATTTCATAGCACAGTCTCTATGCAAATTACATCACCCACTAGACCCAAATAAGGATGCTCAAATAGACCTCTCAGGGTGTCTTCCATGTACAATAGGTATATGGACCTTACCAAATGCTTAGCAGCATGGATTCCCCATTCAAAGCTCCTAGAAGTGCAAAAAATGTTGTAAAGGAAGTGTTCTAGCATGCTAGATTATGAATATGCTCCTAAGACAAAAAGTGCTTGCTGATAATCTTTCAGATAACTCCCTCTTCCACATCATTTCAAATGAGGAAGATTTCTCGAAGCTAGTCTACAACCAGTCTTCGCACGACACTGCACTCGACACCCTATACGGTGAGGAAATCACTCTTGGCCTTAGAATTTGCATCACTAGAAGAGCTCAACATACTTGAAACTGAAACTAGCATTATGTGAAATGAAGAATGATACAGTTGATTTATAAAATAATGAATGCAAGCTAGTGGATTCCACTTCAAGGAAATTAATGTTGTAAGCACATTCAAATTGTCTCAAACTCAGTGAATTCAACAAGGTAATGTGATAGGAATTTAGGAATTTAGTAATTTGGATTCAAGCATCAATGAAATCCTCTGCATTTAAATAAATTGCATGAATACCATTTTAGGTGGCATGCCAACAGTTATCGAAAATGAGAAGTGGAGGAAATTTTGCATGAGTGTATGTCATGATGCTTCCTTATAGCAAGCGTCAATTTACTCCTCCATCATGCCAATCAAAAATGGAAAATCAATCATAACCACCCTTAAAATTAGTCATTAATGACTATATTGCCATAATCTGACAGGAATTGGTTGGTTTCTGACCAACTTCTTATTCAATCAAACGGTGGTTATCGTCCAAGAAATATTTTTTTGAGAAACCTCGACCATTATGATGTGAGGTTTTAAAGATTCCTCAGTTGGATTTTGTAGGGGTCTAAATTTTGATCCCACTTGCACTATGATGCATGAATGAGAATCAGTCTTAATTGAAGGATCAAATTTTACAGTTTTGATATTTTTCTATAGATGTTTAAATTGTTTATGTACAATGAATTATGAATGGAATGCTAATGTTTATGAATAATTATGCGAGATTAGATGAGCATTTGAATATTCCTTCGCTGTGAGGATGTGTTGTTCTTTAGCATTTAATTCATTTATCTTTAGTAAATGTTAAGATTGCAATGAGTCAAGTCAGCAAGCTTTTGATAATTTGGTTTGTGAGCTATGATATTAACTATTTTCTAGTTTACTTTTCAACATTGTTAGTAGTTTTAAATAATTTTCTATTGCATCTATTTTCATGGCTATGGATAGATGTTAGTTTTCCTTTCCTACTTTCAGGTTAAAAGCATACCCCTATTTATTTTAGTATAAAATCAAAAAATTATATCAAAAGAGGGAGTTGTACCTCAACTATAATTCAAAGGAAGATCACCAATGCAATGGTGATATCTCCAACTATTGTTGATATATTAGTCCTCTTTTTGGGCTAAACGGAGTTAACTTGTACAGGTTTCTAAAGGAAAAATTTGTCAACCAATAGGGAGATATAAGTAGAAAAATATATGGATAGAGAGATACTTGGAGATAGAGATGAAGAGATAAGTTTTCAATTTTTCTTCACATAAATGTGAGCACATTATAATGAACTCACATTTTTTATCTACTTTGGTTATTTCCAACCCTTACAATTGGTATTGGAAATTCTTAAAAAATGACACAGTCTTGAGCATTCTCTATTGAAAGAATGAAGAAGGTTGTCATTAATGAGTTGTCATTGATGTCACTATTGTATGATGGATGTCAACATTGCTCTGATGATGAAGAATATGATTGTTGTGGAGAGGAAGTACTTGGTGCAGATCATTGTGGTGATTCCTGACATGCTTATGGATGATTAAAAAAGAGACATTTGTAAGAGGGTTTGATCCACACACAGAAATAGTTAAGTATTTTTACAAAATGTCTATATTGAATGATTCAGTGTATAGAGCCCTCCGGTAATTTAGTCCACATTAATCATTCACCCTTTGATATTTACTTATGTAGTTATAATATGTTGTTTATGGTTGTCAATAGTATCTTCATTCATAATATCACTTGGTTTGGATAAGTGGTTTGTAAGTTGCAAGTAACAGAAGTTCGACATATAAGGGTTAGAGAATTTTTCGTGTAATGGCTATGACTTATCTGGTCTGCACTCCTTCATGGATTTGGGTTAGATCTTACAGTTTTGGAAAAATTTTAACAGGTGTCAAAGCATTATGTTTTCCTAATGGCATGACATTTTTTGGTCTACGTGTCCTATAATGATGAACAGTTGGAGTATATTTTTTTTAGGTCCTATTCCTGGCCGACTTAATGTATGTAAAGGGTTGTGGAGATTAAATATGTGCTATGGATGTAAGAGGGAGCTACTATAGGTCCATTCCAACCTATATTATGGTTTTCATGTGTTTTTTTCGATGCTAAGGAATTTTGATTTGAATTAGGTGTCGACAAGGAACATTTTGTATGTTTTAGGGCTACATCTAATTAGGCTGACCTAATTGATGTTTACGATGAGTTTGATATATATACAAGGTTTTTTTGAGATTGTAGATATCAATTTTTGAATGCGTACATGATCTGAATACAAGAGATGATGTGAAAATTTGTAGATTCAGTGAATAAGTTGTGAAAGTTTAGAAGAGTTGTTTGAATGTAAAGCAGAGCAAAGATTTGTAATCTGAGTTAGATGAAGTGTATTAAGTCGGTATTTTGAGCTTCAAAGGAACTGAATCCTACATATGGTAGATGCATTTTGTATTAGTTCAAATCTTGGTTGTGCAGCCACAAAATATCTTCTTTCTCTCTTTTTTTTCTCAATGAGCAGTGATTTCACTTGGATAGTGAGTCCACCTACTGTGAACACTTCTGTAAATATGTTATGACCGGCTATAATATATTGTGAGCTAATCCTCGTCGTTTGTTTTCCCATTTTAGGTTTTCCATGTAAAAATTTGGTGTTCATGTGTTATGTGATGTTGTTGCTTACTTCCATAGTTTCCTTTACTATTGCATGTTAAATAAGTTGGATGATTAAATGATTGGATGTTTAATTGGTTTAAAATATTACTGATTACAAAAAAGAAGTTGCTAGAGATTACAGAGAAGTGTGCATTTGCACACAATAGAGTTGAAGAGTATTTGAAGGAGGTGCAAGCATGTGAAGAAGAGGAAAAAAAATATTTTTGTATTGTATGAAGTGGATGGATGCCACACAAAGCATAAAGGATGAAATGGACTCAATTGAGTCATAGATAAGAAATGCATCAAGTTCCTATGATCCAGAATATGACAGAGATGATCAAACCTGATATGCTATAGTAGATTTACACGATAGATTATTTACCTTATAGATCCAAAAGAAAGATATAATCAAGGAGTTTGGAAAGTTAAGGGAATTGGTGAAAATAAAGCATATACCTGTCTCAAGTTCCCTTGACAATACTGATAAAATTTCAAAGTTAAATATTACTCCTAGTACTCCAGAAGAAGGTGAGGAAACATTGATAGAGCTCGAGTCTCAATATAGAATAGTTGCAACAACAAAAAAAATCTAGGAAGAAGGTAAACCTGCTTGGCAAGCCATTCTACAAAAGCTTCAAGGGTCAACATCTTCAAGTTGACCATTTCTACTCTTATGCATTTTTCAGTTTTTCAAGTTTATAGATTCTTTTGTAATTATATGAGTGGATTAGACGTTTTGGTTAACTTCCTAAGGGAGAGTTAGTACATTCATTCAGTTATTTCAATTTGTATATGTCTAAGGGGGAGCATACAAAGTGTTGGTACCAATACACCCTTTTCCATTAATGTCAAAAGGGGAGAGATACTTGGAGAGAAGTTAAGTAGGAGAGAAGCTAGTGTTTTTTTGGCACATGTTACCATCAATGACAAAGGGGGAGATTTTTGATAGAATGAAGAAGGTTGTCATTAATGATTTTTCATTGATGTCAACATTGTATGATGGATACAACCGGTAGCAAAAAATGGAGGCACACGAGCGTGGGCAAGGGTAGGAAAAAAGGGATTTCAAAAATCCAAGCAACGGGAATGGAAATGGAGCAAGATCAGAGAAATCAAAGTCGAATTAGGAGCAAGAATTGAGTAAGAAGCAAGGTAAGGATGATCAGGATGATGTGGACTCCAAAAAAAAAATCCAGGTGGAACTTGGTGGAAAGGATATTCCAGCGGTTAATCCTGCTGCTTCCTCTGACGGTAAAAAAAATGAGAAAGCTAAAGATGCGGTGGGGACCACGGGCGGCATTGGAGGCAATCGTAAACCTTGGACCTCTCTGTTCGGGGTAAAACCAAATGGAAAATCATCTTTCCCTCTAGTGCAAAATATTTCTTCCCCGGAAAAAGGTAAGTTTGCAATCTCTATCCCAGATTCGCTAATTGATCATAATATCGCTCTAATGGAAAGACCCCTGGTTGGGAAGTTTATGGGCCCTAGACCAAATATTGAAGTGGTCAGGGAGTTCGTTAAAAATAAATGGAGAACGAATGGAAAAGTCTCAGTTGCTACTCTTCCAAAGGGTTTCTTTGTGTTTGAATTTACTTGTAGAGAGGACATCTTGGCTATTAGAAGTGGGGGTCCTTGGGTAATAGGGAAATCTTCCCTGGCTCTTAAGAAGTGGTCCTCTAACTTGGACCTCTTGGACTCCATTTTTTAGAATGTCCCAATTTGGGTTAGACTACCGGGCCTGCCTCTGGAGTATTGGAATGAAGATATTTTTAATGGTATTGCGAATTCCTTTGGTGAGCTCCTTTCTATTGATACTATGACAGCAGCTAGGAAGAGATTGGTTTTTGCGAGAATATGTGTGGGGGTTTCCCAGGAAGCTGACCTTCCTACTTCGATTGAGATCCAGTCTAAACTTGGAACCTGGTTGCATAAAATAGAGTTTGAAACCATCACGTTTGCCTGCTTCAAGTGCAGGAAATTTGGGCACTGGGCTAAAAAATGTCCCTTAAATGCCACATCAGAGAAAGAGAAACCAGCTGGTTCTTTAAAATCGGTTTGGAAAAAAAAATTAGGAGGAGATAGTAAGGAAAATAAAGAGTCTAATGTTCAGGACTTGGAAAATAAAGAGTCTAATATTCAGAGCTCCTCTTTTGAGACTGAAGCGGTCATGGAAAATAATGCAGAGATCCCTCTGGATCCCCATTATATGAATCTTGTTAAAACGTTATCTTCTAAGGAAAATGGATCCAATGAGGATCTATCGGCTGGGGAAGAAGATCTGAACCAAAAAGCTAAATCTTTGTCCCAAGTGACAATCCCAATAGTGAAAAATGTTGAAACCCCGAGCTTGGAGGATATTCCTAGTGAGGGCTTGTCCTTGGAACTGAATATCCCATTCCCTTTCCCGTCTTCTGAAGGTCTTTCCCCCTAGGTGCTACGAACTTTACATATCCCAACCCCTTGGAGGTGGTCAAGGACTCCCTCGAAAACCCAGATCAGTCTGATGATCTTTCTAGTAATTTCTCATCTTTTCATGTGAATTGTAATATGGATAATTTACCCTGGGATCAAAGGATCCTAACTGATAAGGAATGGGAATCTAGCTGAGAGACAAATAGCCAAGAAGAGACTAATAAAGAAGAGAACTTATCAAAGAAGAAAGAGGGAAAAAATAAACAAAGGAAGACTCCAAGTAGCATTTCTACCATATCAAAAGCTAAGGCAGACTCTGGAGCAGTAAAGAATTCACGAGGGAAAAAGTCTTCTAAAAGGACAAGAGAGCAGAATAGCTTCCAGGATATAGTGGATGGGTCTCAGAAAACCATCCCGGAATGCCTTAATTCCCCTAGTAATTCATGAAGATTATGTCTTGGAATATCAGGGGACTCAATAGCCCCCATAAGCAGGATGTTCTTTGCAATTTTGCTAGAGATCACAAGCCTGATATTCTTCTAATTCAAGAGACCAAAATGTCAAAGGAGAAAGTTGAAAAGATGAAACTTTTCCAGCACTATAGTACTCATGGTAATAACTCGAGTGGTGCTTCTGGAGGTATTGCTACTTTCTGGAATAGCCACATAATCAAAGGAGATCCGATTTTGGAAGGAACGAATCATACTACCACTAGATTCACTCATATTAGGGACAACTTCAACTAGATTCAACTGAATATTTATGCCCCTAATGGAAAAGGAATGAGAAAATCCTTTTGGTTGGAGTTGGCTGCCTTTAGGAGGATTTTTGACAGAGAGGCTTGGGTTATTATGGGCGATTTCAATACACCCTTAATGAACGGAGAAAAATTTGGAGGATCCCAGATCAATATGGAGAGCAAAGAGGATCTTCAGAACTTCATTGACAATCAGGGGCTGATAGATTTAGATTTACATGGCACTTCCTTTACCTGGTCTAATCGCAGAAAGGGGACAGATCTCATACAAGTCATATTAGATAGATCTTTAATTTCCAATCAGTGGTTTTTTTATTATTACTGCTCTCTTAAATCTCTCTCAAGGATTGGCTCTGACCATTTCCCTATCAGTTTTACTACAGATCCTATAAAAAAGAAGAAAAACATCCCTTTCAGATTTGAAAAAATGTGGATTTCCCATCCTGCTCTTAAAGAGGAGATTAGGAAATGGTGGAATATAAGTATTGCTGGTACTGCTATGTTTAGAATAGCTAAAAAATTAAGGGAAGAGAAATGTAATCTGAAAATTTGGAAAAAGGAGTCCTTTGGGAACATCTTTAGGATCAAGTCTGACCTCTAGACGGAATTGGGTGATATTAAATATAAAATCCAGGAGGGATATTTGAATGATACTAAGGAAAAAGAGAATGAGATCCTCACTAAGATGCATGATATAATCGGACAGGAGGAGGAGTTTTGGAGGCAAAGATCTAGAGCTCTATGGTTATTTGCAGGTGACAAAAATACTAGGTACTTTAATCTTTCGGCTTCAAAACCTAGAGCAATCAATAGAATATCTCAAATTGAAGTGAATGGCATCAGGTACAAGGAGGAGGAGGATATTAGAAAGCATGCTTGCTCTTTCTTCAAACATCTTCTTTCGGCGAATGATGAAATTAACCAAATTGATCAGGATCAGTTAATTGAAGCTATACCAAGAATTATCAACCAGGAAAATAACTCTCTACTGTCAGCTATCCCCACCAATGAGGAATTCAAGCGGGTTGTTTTCTCCTTTGATGGGAGTAAAGCTCTGGGTCCAGATGGTTTCCCTTTATTTTTCTTTCAGTGGCTTTGGGAGATAGTTGGAGATGATGTGGTGAATGTTGTTAAAGAATTTTTTGGATCCATAAGTCTCTTAAAAGAATTAAATGCCACCTTTTTGGTCCTTATCCCCAAGAAACCTGGAGCTAATAATCTTGAGGCTTTCAGACCCATAAGTCTTTGCAATTCTATATATAAAATTATCTCTAAGGTTTTAACCTCAAGATTCTTAACCTTTTTTCCATCTTTGATTTCTCCTCAACATAATGGCTTTGTCCTTGGCAAACAAATCCTAGACTCTATTGTAACGGTGCATGAGAATATTCATTCCTTAGTTGAATCGAAAACTGAAGGATTTTTACTAAAGCTTGATATATCAAAAGCCTATGACAGAGTTAACTGGATTTTCTTATTCAAAATTTTAAAGGCTTTTGGATTTTGTAACAAGGTTCTTCAAATGGTGGAACAACTTGTGTCTACTGCTTCCATATCGGTTATGGTTAATGGGTCCCCTACCTCCTTTTTCCAAAGTACCAGAGGTCTAAGATAGGGTGATCCTATCTCTCCTATTCTTTTCACTATTATGGCTGAAAGTCTTGGCAAAAATCTGAAAAAGTTGGTTGACTATAGATCTCTTCTTGTTCTCAAACCTTCCTCTGGTAACCTAGTTTGTTCCCATCAACAATTTGTTGATGATACTATGCTTATGGGTAAAGCTTCGGTCTCTGAAGGAAAAAATTTAAAACAACTGCTTGATAAGTATGGGAGAGCTTCAGGACAGTTGATCAACAATCAAAAAAGTTTTATGTTCTTCTTCAACACACCAGTTCACAGACATACTAAAATAGCCAGAATACTTGGCTGCAGGGTGGAATCCTTACCTGCCACCTATCTTGGTTTACCCTTAAGCCTTAAACCTCCTGATTCTTTTTGGATTTCGTTGGTTGAGAGATTCAGCAAGAAGCTTGCTGGATGGAAAGGAGCCATGTTAAGTCAACCGGGAAAACTTCAAATCCTCAAAGCCTCGCTCCAGAATTTGCCGATCTATGCCCTGAGCCTTTTCAAGATTCCTGCTAAATTTGTTGATGCCATAGAAAAGATTTAAAAAAGATTTCTATGGTCGGGTGTTGAAGAAAAAAAAAAGACTTCCTTTAATTGGTTGGAATCTGGTTTGTAGACCAAAAAAAGCCGAAGGACTTGGTCTTAGAAGAATCAGAACGGTTAACAGAATTCTTCTCGCAAAACAAATTTGGAGAATTTTCTCATCTTCAGGGGAATGGATAGATATCATGGCTAGCAAATATTTAGAAAACAATCGTTCATTTATTATCCTGAAAGATTCCCACCTTCTTCCTAGAGGTTCTACTTGCTGGAATAATCTAATCAATGGCAAAAATATTGTGGACTCAAGAACTGGATGGCAAGTGAGAAGCGAAAACCATACTAGATTTTGCGAGGATAGATGGCTCTTTAAGGAGCCCGTATTAAGAATAAATTCCTTTAATGAATGGGCTAAGAATTGCAAGGCCCGTTATGGCTCTTATGTGAAAGACTACAGAGTGAATGGTAAATGGGTGGATCTGTGTCTTGTCAGTCAGGCTCTTGCTCCTATTCAGTCTTCTTTGCTAGCTATTAGACTTTGTTCTGACCAGTTGGATAATTGTCTTGTCTGGTTTGACGAACCCTTAGGCAATTATTCTGTTTCGTCTACTTTTTCCAGGATTACTTCTTCGTAGGAATCTCCTCCTTTCTAGTCGAAGTCTTGGTTCAAACATTTGATCCCTAAAATCAACATTTTTTTTCTGGATCCTTCTCCAAAACAAGGTGCTCACGATTGACAACCTTAGCAAACGCGGATTTCAAATACCTAACAGATGTTATCTTTGTAAGATGGAGGTTGAATCTATGCGTCATTTGTTCCTTCATTGCTCATTTACTGCTGCTATTTAGGAAAAATTTATCAGTTTGTGGCATCTTTCTTGGATTTTTCCTTCATCCATTGAAGACTTCTTCCTTCAATGGAAAGCCCCAACTAAAAATACTTTGCTCGGGATTTTATGGGATTTCTCTTTCCCTCATGTTGCTTGGGGTCTTTGGAAAGAACGCAACAATAGAATTTACAGAGATAAAGAAGCTTTTGTGGATATAGTTTTTGATAAAATTGTCAGATTCTTGAAGGAAAATGTCAATGTCTTTTCACAGAAGGTTTGCTTTTCTGAGAAAGTGGTTCATTCATCCTATGACCTTATTATTGCTAAGGATTGGAATATTAACCTTGAATTTCCCTGCGCTCCTAAGAAAGCTAAAAAGGACAGAGAGGGTGTTCCCTGGTCTTTTCTGCCTAATGGATGGGTCAAAGCTAACTTTGATCCAGTGCAGCTAAAGGTAATCTTGGGGCGGCGGGTTGTGGTGGAGTCATAAGGGATCCCTTTGGAAATTTCCTTGGAGAGATGGCCTCTCCCCTCAGTTCCCAAACCAATCATTTGGCAGAGGCTGCTGGCGCTTATCACATTATAAATTTATCCCAAAGTCTTAACTTTAAGAATCTTTGGCTGGAAGGTGACTCTAAAAATATAATTGACTGGCTCCGTGGCAAGTCACCCCCCTCGTGGACAATAAAATCTTGGATCGATGACGCCATCTTGACATTGGCTAAGTTTGATAAAGTTAAAATATCACATGCTTATAGAGAAGCTAATGCTGTTGCGGATTTTTTTGCTAATGAAGGAGTTAGGAGTAATGATTTGTGCACCTGGCTTAATGTTAGTGATCTAAGTTCAAATGTTTGCGCTTTATTGAATTATGATAAATCACATGGACAAGAGGCGTGTCATCCCTTTAATGAAGACAGGTTGGATCTTTCACATCACAATCATTAGATTGTATGGGACCGAGCTCGAAGGCTTAGTCTGCAAGGAAACTTCGCACGCTTTGTGGGTTCTCAGATTTGGTGGGGCCAGTTCTAGTAAAGATTTCGACTGTGTCTACCCCACTGTGTTGGCCAAGATGGGTGGAGAAAGGAAAAGAACAAGTCGGACAGCTATGAGATGCACACCAAAAATGTTAAGGCTTGGAATAAAGTAAAAAGCGACGGGTTACTTCCTTTCATCGAGAAGCTCCATGGTTCCAATCAGGAGGCTACAAACCTTTTTGAGAAAAACTGGAATAATGGAAACCTTACCCTATTTGGTAGGAATGTGGAGCTCAATGAAAATTTGATTACCGAAGTGACAGGCTTGTCTACTGATGGAAAGAAGTTCTTCAGGGATAGGGTTTTTTCTGACGATGTCGTTATCAGATTTCCTAAAAAACAAAAAGAAAGGTTGAATCTTGTGAAAATAGCTAATAGCTACTTTGAAGCTGACACCATAAAATCCCTTTGGAGAAAGGTCCTACGGGTCATCATGGAGTACATTACGGTGGACGGGCACTTCACCAGGGTCTCTGCCTATCACTTTGCTCTGTTGAATCACTTCCACTACAAGGTAAGGGTTTTGATCCCCTACTATCTTTTATGTTCTCTTAGGAAAAGCTTGGATGATCATAAGAAAAACCCTAGAAGATTCCCTATCCTGCATACTAGGATGATTAGGTTGATTGTTGAGCATTATCAAAATTTTCCTGCCCCTGCTAATCTAGAAACCCTTCCTGATTCTGAGGAAGATGACACTGAGCCCAGTTGTTCAGAGTATTTTCCCAATTTAAGTTTGGCCAGAACTGTCCCTAGTCTGCATGCTGTCCTTTCTGGCAAAAAAAACCCTATCCCTTTTTCTGTTAAGGCTTGTGCTGAGTTTGAGCCAAGAATCCCCTCCTTCAAGACCAAAACTATTGATAAGAACCCCCAAGCTAAAAATCTTGTTTCCTATTCTGAAGATTCCCCTGAATCTGAGGCGTCTGGTGCCAATAATACTCAGTCAAGTGTCGACCTGTTGTTGGAAAGATCTGCTAGAGATGGGTCCCATGTTACTCCTGAGCCTGAAAAAACATGTTTAAACACTAGGAGGGATACCGCTTTGGACATTCTGAATTTAGCCAAAACTAATGTTGATTCCCATTTCAAATTTTTGGAATGGACTTTCAATGAAATTAATGAGTTAAAGATAAAAAAATTGGGCCCTTCAAAGCAAACTGGAAGAGCTGGGAGCCAAGATTGCTGCGATTGAAAAGATAGATGTGGATTGTGGTGATCAAGGTCTCAGCAAAGAAACTTGGTACCACGCTAACAATAACAAAAAGATTGAAATTGAGGTTGAGAATATGAGGAAAACCATCAAAATTGTTGCAGAGAAAAACAACCGGATGGCCAGACACAACGCCATTATAATAAATGTGATGACTGAGAAGTTAGACAGAGCCCAACAGGGGTCTATGGTGGTGGACCTGGAGGAGACCAATGATGATAGTCAGAAATGGATGCTGGCATATCAAAGAGAACTAGAGCCAATATGAAGTGAAAGGCTCCCCCCACTCCGAAGATGATTCAAATTTTTAAAAAGGGGTCCATGACATGCAGAATTTGGAGGTGGAGACAGAGTCTGTCCTCAAGACTCTGGGTTAGTAGCGGCCGGTTTTTTGTTGTCTACTCTACTGGCCTTTTTTGCTTGACCTTTATGGTCTGTTACGTTGGCTGTTGTTTGCTCTGTCCTTTTCCATTCTGGCAGCTAGTGTTTCTATTGGACTTTTGTTTCCTTTCCTTATTTTTGTAAACTTTGTGGTTTCGGGTCCCTGTAAAACCTATTTTACCCTTTATCAAAAACATTGTATGATGGATGTCAACATTGCTCTAGTGATGAAGAATATGATTGTTGTGGAGATGAAGGACTTGGTGCATATCATTGTGGTGATTACTGGCATGCTTATGGATAATTTCAAAAGAGACATGTGTAAGAGGGTTTGATCTGCACATAGAAATAGTTAAGTATTTTTGCCAAGTGTCTACACTAGCAAATTCAATGCACAGAGCCCTCTGGTAATTTGGTTCGCATTTGTTCACCTGTAGATATTTACTTCTATAGTTCTAATATGTTGTTTATAGTTTTCAGTAGTATCTTCATTCATAATTTCAATTGGTTTGGGTAAGTGGTTTGTAAGATGCAAGTAACAGAAGTTTGACATAAGATTTAGATAATTTTTTATGTAATGGCTATCACTTATTCGGTCTGTACTCCTCCGCGGATTTGTGTTAGACCTTGTGGTTTTGTGAAAATGTTAATAGGTGTCAAAGCATTGTGTTTTCTAGATGGCATGACATTTTGTGGTCTGCGAGTCCTATGATGATAAACAGTCGAAGTATTTTTCTTTTAGGTTCTATTCTTGGCCGACCTAATGTATGTAAAGGTTTTCAAAGATTAAATATATGCTACAGATGTAAGAGGGAGATATTATAGGTCCTTGTTGACCTATATTACGTGTTGCATGTGTTGTTTTGTATGCGAATGCATTTTGATTTGAATTAGGTGTTGACAAGGAATGTTTTGTATGTTTTAGGGCTACATCTAATTAGGATGACCTAATTGATGTTTGTGGTGAGTTTGATATATATACAAGATTTTTTTGAGATTGTAGATATTAATCTTTGAATGTGTACATGATTTGAATACAAGCAGTGATGCAAAAATTTGCAGAGTTGATCAAATAAGTTGTGAAAGTTGAGAAGATTTGTGTGAATGTAAAGCAGAGCAAAGATTTGTAATCTAAGTTAGATGAAGTGTATTAAGTTAGTATTTTGAGCTTTAAAGGAATTGAATCTTGCATATGGTAGATGCATTTTGTATCAATTTAAATCTTGGTTGTGCAACAAAAACTCTCTTCTTTCTCTCTTTCTTTTCTTAGTGAGTAGTGAGTTCACTTGGACAATGATTCCACCTACAGTGAGAACTTCTGTAAATATGTTATGACCAGTTGTAATATATTGTGAGTTAATCCTCACTGTGGTTTTTCCCATTTTGGGTTTTCCACATAAAATCTGGAATTCATGTGCTATGTGATGTTGTTGCTTACTTCCATGTTTTCCATTACTACTGCATGTTAAATAAGTTGGATTCAATTGAATGATTTGATGTTTAATGAGTTTAAAATAATATTGATTAATCCCCCCTCTCAATATTCCAAGTGTTCAACATTCTCTCCATCAAATTTACATGTCTTTCAACATCAAGTTAAAAAATACCACAACAACATTGAGTTCTCTCTTAGTTTTCTAACCATATAATCTTTTTTACATTTCAAATATGTTAAGGTTTTGATCTTTAATTTATTTTGCTAGTGTCTTTATTTTTTTGTCAAAAATTTGTATATGGTATTTTTATTTCATTTTTTACCCATATTGAAACTTGAAACAAATTATTTTTTACAAACTAGACTATATTAGATATATATATATATATATATGATTTTCAATTAGTTTCAAAAAAATTATGGGCACACGCGCTAAAATTTCTATTTTTTAGGATGTGTCCACTTTGAAAATTAGTAAAAAATCATATGTTCATTAATAAATTAGCTAAAATTTTGAGCATAATGTTAGCTAATTTTTCATTGAAGTGATTTTTTAAATACTAAAACAAAGTTAACATTTTGGGGGGACCGCATCAAATGCTATGTTATATTTTTTTGACATAAAAATGGGTAATTTGTGTGGTCCCCCTATTTGAACCCTTTAATTTCCATCATTTTCAAAAAGTAGATTTAGAGCACTACAAATCTTGTTATTATTGCATCTTATAATTTTAAGCATAACTATCTTGAATTTCTCATCCAAGATCAGTTTTTTTTTCTAATTTCATTAAAAAAGTGGCCACTTAAGATCCCTTCTTGATCCCCCATTTCCATGCACTTACCCAACAAGAAAATTAAAATAATTAAAAATACTTTAAGTAATCAAGGATTCCCAATATTGGTGTCTTTTTAAGTGTGACCTTAATTTCCAAGAAAGTTTTAGTTGATTCCTTATCCCACCTCGATGATTTCCATTTCTTAAGCAACTTTGAGATAGCCTTCCTCTTCTCAAAAAAGTTATGAACAAATCTCCTAACAAATTTAATTTACCCAAAGAAGGATTGCATTATCTTAACTTTTTTGCATTGAGAGATGAGATCTATTTATTTAACTCTTTTAAGGTCAATCCTTACTCCTTCCTTGGAAACTATATTCCTAATTAGATTTCCCTCTTGCACACCAAATACATATTTCTTAGGATTTAAGGAAATCTCATATTTTAAGAATCTTTAGAAAAATTAACTCTATATGTTTACAATGGTCATTCCTATCATTGGAATAGTTAGTTCTATCATCTTGATAGAATAGAATGTCTCATTTATCAAACCAACAAAGGAAACATCCATTTCCCTTTAGAAGGTGGCTCCTACATTAAATTTTAGTTTGAAAAGTATCCTCACATAAATAAATGTGCCTTGTGGAGTTGTGAATTGTTATTTTTTGTTTCTCAAATTCTTTAAACACAACTTGATTATAGCTTGGTGATCCATCCATCATTGATATCAACTCTAAACCTAGCACTCTCTATAGCAAATGATCCATGTTGGACAATGGCTAGTTGTCCTTAAGGGAATTGATGTTGAAATTTTTAAAATCTATATAGAGCCTTAGGTATCCATTTTTATTTCTAATTTGGATAAGGTTCAATACTCACTTTTAATGTGTGATTTAATTGATTATACTTCCCTCTTTTAGCTTCATCCATTCTTTCTATATTTTAAGCTTAAACTTGGGCTTGATAAGTATTTGTCTCTATTTGAATATCTTTGTACTAGGATCCAAGAGAATGGTGTGTTGGAATTAGTCCTCCCTATAGGATTTCAACTCATCATATGACCATGAAATACACTTATTGAACTTCCTAAATAATGCAATAATCATTTGCATATTTGTTGGACTCGACCTTTTACCAATTTAGATATTCTTGGGAGTTTCTTTAGTACCTACACTCACACCTTTTACATCATCCTAATTAATTTTCTTTCCCCTTATAAATGTATTATCAATTTAAGTTTTTCAAATAATTCCTTTCATAGATTAGTGTTTGGAAGCGTATTCCGTACATTTTCTTCCTCTCATTTGATAACAAAGTTTGATCACCTTGGGTCCTAAGTTGTAGGGTGTGTACTACACATTTTTCTAATATTGGTAAACGGAGATCTTGTTGCATGAAAATGGTAAGTACAAGGATAGATATTGAGAGGCTCATTGGTACTAAATTTGAGTTGTGGAATCTCAAGATGAAGGATATACCTTTCAAAACATATATAGGATATTCCATATTTAGATCCAAAACCACTACAATGTCACAAGCTAACTAGGATCTATTAAATAGAAACACAATGGGCCTTATTAGGTTCTAATTTTTGGATTTCATTTTATTAGTGTACATGAAGAAGCCACCACAAACACTCTTTGGAAGAGTTTTAGAAACTTGTCTCATGCTAAATCCCTAGCTAACAAGATTTTATTGATAAATAAGTTGTACATCTTGACAATAGATGATGGTAGTTCCATGGCTAATTATTTTAAAATGTTCAATTTGATTATGACCTATTTCAACTCTAGTGGAGTGAAAATTGATGAGGATGAGCATTGTATCACACTACTATGTTATTTTCTAAACATTTGGGATCACTTAGTGATGTCATCTAGGAACATTACCTAAAAACTCAAAATGCATGAGGTAGTGGCTATTTTACTTGTGAAGGAGACATAGTATCTAACTAGTTAAATCTACTAATTAGGCCCTTTTTTCATGGAAGATTCAAGGATAAAGGAAACAATAATAAAAAGAATAAATAAAATTACAGATCCAAATCTATTGGAAATTCCAAGGCTTTTTGTTAGAATTACAAACAGACTAGACACTTCCATATTAGAGATTACAAATAAGAGGAAAGAAAAAGAAAAATTATGTATATGACGAGTCTAAAAATTATTCTCAAGATGATGTAGATTCACTTGTCATAACTTTAGAAACTCATTCATTGGAAGGTGTGTGGTTGACCAAATCTATGACTTCCTTTCATATGACATATCACCAAGGCTAGTTTTTAAAGTACAAAGAGTATAAGGTGGGAAGGTGTCCCTCAATGATTATTCTCATTTCAACCTAGTTGGCCATGGTAGATTTTAGATTAGATTCCATGATGGATGGTTGAATAGAATCAATGGTGTTCTACACATCCATAGTTTGGTATGGAACCTATTATTATTTAGAAAACTCAATATGCAAGTGTTTAGCTTATTTTCTCTAGTGGAGGATAGAAGATCTAGTGCAAGGAGCTATAGTACTCACTATGGGTTACACTTTTTGGCCAAACTTGACATTGAAATCAACATTTTTCACCAGATCTTCACTTTCTTACACCTATAGCATCTAAACCATTAAGAATTTGAAGATGAAGCAAACTAGTGATTTGTGAGATTTTGTGTGTAGATTGTAATTATATTTTTTAAAAAAAATTAAAATAAATTGTGAATCCTTTTATGTAATTTTTAATAACTTATTTTTTCTACAAAACAACATTTTTAAAAAGTGATGTTTACTTCGGCCTGCATAACTTGTTTTATAGAAAGGATACAATTCTAATTTTTGAAATACAGATTTGTCACTACAACTTATTATCTAATTAATAGGTCTCCTACATCATCTCTTTTTTATAAGACTCCTATGGATGCATTGACAAGTAGAAATCCATCATTACAACATCTTAGACTTTATGGTTGTGAGACACATGCACATGTTCCTAGGGAGAAGTAGTAAAAATCGAAGAATAAGAAAGTTAAATGTATCTTCATTAGTTCTAGTGTTAGTGTGAAAGGGTACAAGCTTTAGAACCCAAGGGTCAAAAAAATTCTATACACCATAAGTATTTTTTAAAAAAATTTAAAGCCTTTTTCCGTAATGTTATAACCATAACATGATGGGAAGAGATGTGGTTCAACTACCCCCATATATTGATAAAGTTTAAATATAGGCTCATGATGGAATTGAAGAGGAGGAGAGTTCAAATATTTTAGATAGGTCCAAAGAGGAGGTAGAACCTCAATCTTAACCCTTGAAGAGGTCCACTTGGTAGATATAGTAACTAGACATGTAAATTGTCTTTATTGGAGATGTATTTTTCTTTGATTACTAATATTGATGAACCTAAACTTATGAAGGAGATAATGGATATGGGCAATTTTGATTCCTATGGAGTAGCTATGGATCAGGAGACATGGCTACATTGAAGAAAAATGACATGTAAGACTTAGTAGGATTGCTAAAATTTGAAGAAATCCTATTGGATGTAAGTGGGCATTGACAAAGACGACTTGTTTAAATGATGATATTGAAAAGTACAAGAAATATTAGATGCAATTCTATCCACTTTACACACTACAATGCATCATGAAACACCATTATTTTGAAGGAAAGAATCTTATAATCACAAGCCCTAAGATGAAATCTCCATTTAACCCCATTGCTCTAGCTTAGTAATCTAGTTTTTGGATCATGATTATGAAGAAATAGAAATTGAATAAGTTATGTTGAGCTTTTTTTCTTGTACATGTATTTTATTTTTTTTACCATTAATGGACTCTAGAAATAAATTTGGAATCTAAGCTTAGAGGACCAAATCATACCACCAAGGATGTGATCATGCTACCTAGATCATATCCAAGTTCATTTTAATCAATCATGTTTGATGTCTTTATTGTTAAAATGAATTTTACATATATAAAATGTAGTCTTAATTTGTTCAATAAAACTTTAATATAATGATTGAGAATGTCTTATTTAGATATTTCAACTCAATTAGATTGATCTTGTTGAAAAATTACAAAGTTAATGTAGATTTGAAGATTTTAATTTAAGAATGCCCACAATTTTTTTTTCCTCATCTTGATCCCTTCTAGTGGCCCTTCAAATATTCCAACAAAAAATACTCATCATAATGAAAATGTTCTTGTAATTCTGATATTATTTGAATCTCTAGGAAGCTTAGGGATTTGGTCATGGTCTAGTGTATCTACTAACATGGTTCACATTTTCTATTCTTAAGTTGCGAAATCAACTAAGTTTCATAAAATGGCTTTGGTAATTGGTTCAGGCTTGGGTCTTGAGTTGAAGAGTGGAATGCCCGAATGAATCATCAAAAGCAAGCATGACTATCTCTGTCAGGTGTGATCACTCTTCGTTGATACTATCGAGGTGAAGCAAATGAAGGATTTAAGAAACTCTTCGATCTACCACTGGAGAATTGGACCATTCGGGCACATCTCTTAGGGCTGAATAGCTGATTGAAATGAAACAAGTAGAAAACTAGATGATCAGGATATCAGTGAAATGAATAAGTCAGTCACTTCCTAAGTTCCAAATGCGCCATTGAAGATGAAGAAGAGACAGCTAATGAGGACCCACTCGGTAACTCAACCAATGGACATCAATGATATAACGACCACAAAACTTGAAGGTTCGATATGAAGGGCCAACCGATGGCCACCATGATCAGTGGGACCCAGAGTAGATGATGATTCAGATGTTAGTGCTTGATGAAGAAAGAAAGCAAGCTTAGATGCACAGACGTGCCATTGAAGTAATAATAGCAGGACTTGTTTTGATCGCCCGATTACCTTCTTTTAAATGGGACCCACTTTGTAAAAGACAAATTAGTGACGATGGTTGATCTGTTTAATGTGAGGGTGGGAAGGTCCTACATTGACAAGTGGGTCCCATGGTGATCACTTGGTCTTTTGATCATATCGAGCTTGGCAGACAAAACTAGGTAAGTTAGATGACCGAATGGTCGATTGAGTGAGAGGAAAATCTTATTTGATTAGTTGTGCACCAATCCCAAATGTGGGCCTGATTCTTGATTCATGAGTGAATATGGTCCGTTGGTCTTGTTTGATCATAGTTTAGGCCTTGAAAACTAAGCAAAGTTGATTGAATGAATGATGAGGCAATAAAGAGAAATGATGATACAATTATCAATGTTTCAAAGGCTTTCATTTTTTGGTCCTTGATGAGGTAGGCATGGATTATGACTTATTATCAAAGAGCAAAGTCTAAAAGAAATTTTAATGTTTTTGATATAGGAAAAAACAGATTCTGAAGGGACCCGGAACCCTTTAACAAAAAAAGAGCAAGGCTGCAGAAAAGACAGCAAACAGCCAGCGAAAAAGACCAACTCCAAAACAAGACCAATTAAGATTTGCATTTAACATTTTTCTTATGGGAGTGGAGAGTCATGTCGAAAGATGACCAAGAGGATTTATCTTTTTTGCCCTTAACTATGATCCAGCCATCTTCCACTTGCATCGCCTTACCGTACCATGCCAGCTCGCTACTTTCATGAAGATGAAAGCCAGCAACCAAAGTATTAGGAGTAACATTTTGATTCCTTTGCACTGATAAAGAAATTTTAATGTTAACAATTGAATGGGAATCTAATTTGAATACACCTTTTATTAATGCATAGGTTAAATTTTATATAAATCATTTGTTTTTTATCATAACTATTTACATTCAAAGTAAGTTAAAATAAATTAGTATGATCTAAAAGTTAATGAAATTTAAGATTTTGATTAGAAAGCATACAAAGCAAATAAAACAATATATTTTAGTGAAATTGAGGTGAGTAATTAAGTACTTGTTCCACAAATTTGAATCATTATTTAATATGATGAGTTAATGGGATAAATTATTGAAGTCCTACTTGTAAGAGTTCATAAGTGCCTATATTTAATCAATGTGTGGTCTAGTGTGTTATTCCCTATTGAAGTCAAAAATTACTCTTTTAGGTCTAAAGTTGAGGTTTTAAATTTTTAATTATAATTTCACAATGTCATTAAACCCTAAAACACTAGAATGGCCCCAAGATGAGAAATTGAGATCCCCACTGACCCTACAAACCCTAAGACTTCTTTAATATCCACCAAGAGGTCTAGGAAGGCAATGGGTAAGGAGAATGAAGAGAATCCCTTCACATTTTTTAAGAATACCCAAGTCAATGAGAGATTGCAATTGTAAATGAGTTAGGCAAGGAATTATTCTTTTATGGCTCATCTAAGTAAATTATTGCAACATTGGAAATTGCATACTCTTGGAATTTTATGTTATGTTTTGGGCTTGATTTAATGACCATTCCCCTAGCATGTTTTAGGAATAATTTTACTCTAACCTTGGCCCTTTTCTTCGTGAGATTACTAAATTTCTTTATCAAATTCTATTTTTTCTCATTGACTCAAGATCATGTGCTAAATTTTAAGTGATTTCTCCAATGTGAGAGAATGCCACATGGACACCTACATGATGCACTAACTTCTTGCAAGTTATAAACATTTAACCGTTGGCTTCCATCCAATCTACATGTTATCACATGTTGTGACACACATCTATCCAAAAAAAATTGTATCAAAATTTGACCCTTTAGCCTCCAAGGAACCCTTTTGAAAATCAATATTTGATTTTTCCTCTTCTCCAGCAATAAGAAATATTTCTCTTTTCTTTTTCTCTCTTAGCTATGCTTAGTCGATCATACCTCCATTATTGAAGCTTTCTAAGGCTACATGTTATTAGATTCTCATTTAGAACTCCATGTGCTCACTTCTCTATTTTATGTGTTGATAATATTGTTTCAATAAGTTATTATTCTTGTTTGAGTAATATTGAGTTCTTCTTTATTGTTTCCTTCCACATTTCTATTGGAAAATATCTTGGTGACTCTTATCACCCTTTATTCAATCTCATACACACACTAGTTTATCAATCTTTGTAGACATAGGATTAGAGAACACACTATTCAAATGTCTATTTTCTATATCTTCCAATGAAGGTAATGTTGAAACTCAACCCTACAATGTTAGTTTTTCTTGATTTCCTTCCCTTTTTGTATCTAACCCTATTTCTAACCCAATACTTATAAACCAATAGAAGAAATTTTGTGTGGGCCTAAAGTCTTTAAATTTTCTAAGTGTTGTCTTATGTCATTCTTCGTTTTCCTATAATGTGTTGTAGTTGTGAAATTTATAAAAAGCGTCTAAATGTTTAAGTTGTTGGTTAAAATGTCTAATTTTGTGTAAGTTGTCACAATTGTCAAAGTTTCCCTATCAAGCATATTTTTCCCTCTTTCTATGTTAACATTTTAGGGGGGACACACCAAATACTATGTAATATTTTTCAAAAAAATAGGAGCACTTTGTGTGTTTCCCTTATTTGAACATATTTTTTTCCCTCATTTGAACATCTTAATCTATAGATCATTTTTTTAAAATTAGTAGTTTAGAAACTACATTTTGAGCTCTACGTATCTTTCTCTTGTCACATCTTCAAATATTGAACATGGTTATCTTCAGTTACTCATTCAAGATCATTTTTTATTGATTTTAAAAAATGACCACTTACTATATTGTCTTTACATTTCCACTTAGAAACTTACACTAAATTTTAAAGTTTCATGCACTACTTGCAAGCTCAACCATATGAAGGTAAATAAATATAAAACTTGATTCACTTGGAACTTATTATTGGATTCCTTGAAAGATATTCTTCTCCACGTGCAACATATTTAGGTTTGTTAGTGCTACTATGGTTATATGTACAACTCTATTATCTTTATTTCTCTTCAACAACTCTGGTCATGCAACCTAGGAAGAGAGATATGTTTTGGTTAAATCCACAGCCATTTCATATCTGATATTTTATTCATTTGAGTTGGTGTTGTCTTGTAATACCATGTTCCATCGTTGGTTCATTGATTATGCATGACTATGCTACTTATTCATGCTAATTGTATTTTCATGTTTGCTTTAATATAATATTAAAATATTCTACCACTTGAAAGAAATTATATAGGCCTGAATTTATTGTAGTTTAATTTTCCTTTTGATTTTAAAGTTAGTGTGGGATTATTTTGTACCATGCATGGAATATAATTGAATGAGCTTCCCATGAAATTGGGAACATACACTACAGATATATACCATGAAACTTACAAATCTCAATGGTGTATTTGATCAAAGATTGTTGTAAGTTAAGATAATTTCACTTAGATGGAGTTTTGAAAAATATTTCGAAATCAAATGTGTTTTATTTTCTAAGGTATTCCCTCATTGTAAGGAAATAACATACTTCATTATCTTAAAAATAAATCAATTATGTAAGTATTGATGAACTAAATATTTTTTGAATGAGAGATGGGTTGATAAATAAGTTGTATTAAATAAATAAAATAAAGTATTTATATTTTACTTTGATGTAGGATCTTTTTTTTAAATACTCTAAATTAATTCATTCTTAGTTATATTAATGTGCTATTGTGGAGCCATGCCCATATATTGATATCAAAAAAGAGATTTTCCTTATATGGGCAGAATAGTCTATGTTAGTTCATTTACAATAGAGATTCAAACTACCAAAACTGGCTCAAACACCTACCTACATACCATACCTTTTCTCATACTGCCTAGCTTCGCCTACCATTATATCCTACTTTCCACTATCCTATAAACTATATAAACTCATACCAACACAACACAATCTTTGAAGTTCTGGATTTACCCCTCCTCAGCATCATCTTTCTCATCTCCCACTTCCTCCATCAAGGTAAAATCCCACATCCTATCTCCAACCGCCACCCCTTCTACGCATCCTTTCAGTAAATTGATGTCCGCCTGTGCCTAGCTTCATCTCCCCATCACATTCATGACAGTTCCCTAGACTACAAATAACGATAGAGGGTCATCCTCTTCAACACCTAGTTTTGGCTGCATCCTTTCATTCGATATCAGTCCTCTTCTTGAGATTGCACACTGTAGATACCCCTTTAGACCTCCACACCACGAAACCCACACCAGTTTGACCATTATGGCCTCCACTAGTCACTATGATTCCTTGACATCCAACAACATAGCTAGAAACATGGATGCAATGTCTGTGTTAATATAGTATCACCCATTCCCATTCAGATATTCATCACCTAGAACCATTCACAATTCATGTAAAACCACCCCTACTTGGGTCTTAAAAACTTCCATTAGCCTCGTCTCGGAAATGTCACCGAAGAAATCCATCTGCTACTTTCTTGACCTCAAACAGATGTAAGTATCCATATTCTTCGCTACTAAAATAGGATAAGCGTTATCATTCGTAGGTGATTTTGCCATACCCTCCTTAGCTATATTTAATGTTCCATGATGGTTGCCATCCCATCCAACTGGCTTGTGTGAGAGTTAGTCTATGATACTCTAGGATGACTGCAGAAAGCATGCCAATCCCCCATCGAAGTGACTTCAATATCATTCGCCATCATATCCACTACCATTTTCACTACGTACGTCATCAACAATTTCATTTCCCTCCTAGCATATGTGTGTTATGGTGAATTATTCAAACAACTTTATGGCCACCTTAATTTTGCTAAGCCAATTCCTCAACTTCCAGTTTGGCATTTGTCCTATCAGGATTGCATTTACTACAAGCTGAGAACCTCCTTGTAGATGGATTTTATCACATTTTAATTTCCTTCCCATTATCAGTCCCATTAAAGCCGCTTAAAATTTGGAAATTTCCCTTCATGATTTCTAATGACACACCCTACTCCAATCATCCCCGGATCGCCACGTGTTTTCCATCGAAGTTGATCTTTAGCCAAACTTCCTCTGGAGGCTCTCATTTAATATCCTTTCTAACACTCACAAACAGGTTAACTTGTCCAACCCCATAAATGGGGGGAATGCATAAATTCTACCATTGCTTTTTCAAGAGCTCATCTCATATTGTATATCTACTCTTTTTAAACTCTGATTTCATGATAAATTATTTATTGTTTCTATTATACTTGCTTCTATCTTAATCAAAAGCCTCTCTTTGGACATTTTTTTCCTTTAAAGATGCTCTGGTTTCATTCGTTCCATACTTCCCAAATAATTAGTGAGGGCATGCAAACCCAATTGATACTAAAAATTGAACCTTTATTAAGTTTGGACCACATGCTGAATAGGGTTCTCAAGTCTTTGGAAAGTGGGCTCTATCATCCTAAATTCATCATCACACTTTTCCAACATAATTCTACCAATTTACATCTTAGGAGAAGATGATTGGTTGTCTCCTCTTCTATTTTGCATATGTTATATATGTTTGGCCTTGCCAATCCGATCTTCTTTAGCCTATCCCCTGTCAAGATTTTATTATGTAATATTGCCCAAGCAAATACCCCAGCTTTGGTAGATATTTTCTATTCCACATAAGGTGGATTGGCCAATCCTCTTTTTGAATGGTTGCTTCCTGAATTTTATAGCCCAATTTTACTAGATATCTTTAAGAATTCCCCTGCACCATATAACCTTATCTTCTTCTCCTAATAGCCAAATCGATCTATTCTTGAGAATCTACTCTAATTAGGGTATTGATGTTTTGAAATGATTTCCATTTCTAATACCATGTCCATATATTGTCACCTCTTCAACATAGCCCTTGACTTTGGATCCCTATTGCTCCAATGATATTAATTTTAATTCCTCTAGACTCTGATTATCATCAATGGTTTTGTGACCATTCCAAGAATCACTCCAAAAGGAGGCCTACTGCTCATTTTTAATGCTCCAAGTCACATCTTTTCTTATAATGCCTCTGTAAGACAAAATAAAATTCCAAATTAATGATCCCATGGGTGGATCCTAAACTATTAGTAACCTAATGGGACAAGAAGAATCAAGGTATTTGTTTTGTAACAATCATACCCACTTTTGGTGATTGTTGTTGTACATGTTCCATATAAGTTTCACTCCTAGTACAGAATTCATGCTAAATAATTTTGTTAACCCAACTCCACCACCTTCCTTGGGTTGAAAAATTTTATCCCATGCAATTAGGGGCATCTTCTTATCCGCCTTGCTCCCATCCAAAAATAACTCCCTCATAATTTGGTCTAGCATATATCCTACATTCTTTGGAATTCTCATGTCGACCATTACATAGTTCAGAAGAGTTGCTATTACTTCTTGAAGCATTACGATTTTCCTTGTTGCGGTTAGCCATTTCCCTTCTCATGCATCTATTTTATTCATGCAATTACTAATTAGTTGATTCCACAAGTTGGATCTATTTATGCTCGTGAATAGTGGTAGGCCAAGAAATTTTCTCGACAATCTCACCACCTTTAATTTTAGAATTTTTGTAATTTATCTTTGTTTTCTTGAGGTAGTGTTGAAAAATAATGTCTTATTTCTTCCAATTTACTTTATGTCTTGATGCGAGGCAATATCTTTCCAGAGTCTTTTTGATCTCCACTACCTCTTTCGACTAGCTATCCCAAATAACATAGTATCATCTATGAATTGTTGGTGCACGATCAACTCCGTATGTGGAGTAGTTTTGATTCCCTATCATTTTCCTTATTTTTAGCTACCTTATGTGAAGTAGGAAAAGTGATCCTAGATCCAACTAGATTAATTAGGATTACCTCCTTTTCACTTTGAATCCACATTCAAACATAAACCAACTAGGGTTTTATGATTGGCTTGCTCCCAAAATGGAGAGCCAACCTCCTATGGTTTAAATGTTTTCTTGAATTGTAAAATAGATAAATTTGATGTGTGATTTAACAAGCCTATTCGACATATAACCTTAGATTTAGAAATGTAATTTATTGCATACATGAAAATGGAAAGTAAAAGAAAATATTCAAATTTGAGATTAAGATACAAAGAGGAACCTGTGACAAAAATTTGGAGCTGATTTAACTAGTCAGGGGCATGGGGCGCCCTAGACTGGCTTCCTCTGTTTTCATATTTGCAAAGTCTGAGATGCAGGTTATAGTCCGCTCTATACTTTCTGGAATTATCTCCTACTAAAACTATTGTATCTAACCTACACACATGAAAAGAGGGGGGAAAGTTGTGTTGTATAGGGGATTGCCTAAGTCAAAACCCATTTTGGTATTTCTCCCTCCATGTATAGAAAATGATGATGATCGAGATGGTATATCCTAGGTCAGGTAGAGGCCAAAACAACAATAAGTGACTGAAATGATAAATGATAAATGATAATCTTACCTTGATGTGAAATCCTTGATGAAGTGATGCCATACCACAAGTTGCCTCAAATTTTGATTGATGGTTACCTTGATTACTTGATAGACCTACAAAATGTTAGTTCACAGAACATATAAATTGTTGTAGATAGCATGTAGAGGATAACTCAATACATCTTCATAATTTGGAATGATTGATCATAATGACTTCTTGCACATGATTTGCTCCATTCTTCTTGATGTCTTGCAAGCTTGATCTTGACTGATGAAAGTATTGTAATAATGCTACTAAATCCACCCTCGAATTTCCTTGAATAATTTTAGGATCTTCAATTTTCTCAATAGATTTTTTTTATCTCTCCTTAGGATTTCAAATGATGAAAATGACTTAGTATTTATATGTAATTCTTCTAATTTCCCAAAAATAAAATACCAATGGCTGAAAAATGAAATTGGATTTTCAATAATAAAATACAGATACCGACATATTTAAATTGGAGCCAAAAAGGGTTGTCCAAGGGTGCTAGGTTCCCTAGTCCAAACCCATTCTTGTCGAGGCCTTAAAAATTGGGGGTAAATATTAAATGCTTATTTTCATTCCCATTATTTTATTTTCTAGATATTCATAAAATTGGTAATTAAATGCATAATTAGGTCCAAGCACATAAGAGGAGCTAAACCTAGTGTGAAATTGTCAAGGGTGACAATTTTTGACGCTACATTTAGCCCACTTTAGTGAGATTATGACCTTATGCTCAAACTCACACTAAAGAAAGAATAATCCAAGAAGGGTTCAATTATCCAAAAATTGAAGAGATGGGATGGTCCATCAAATCTAAGGGATGCACTAGCTCCTAAGTTTGAGATCCTATGGAAAAACAATATAAGGAAAAAGGAAGACACACATGAGACAAACATGAAGCATACATAACAAAGACATAAAATAATAATGAAGACACAAAGAAAACATAAGACAACACACATGAAATACACAAAGAAAACATGATACCATACACAAAGTAAACATACCAAAGACACAAAGAAAATACATAATATACACAATGCAAACATGATAAAAATTAAACATAAACACAAGGGTAGTACTAAAAAGGATTTGATTCAATAAGGTAAAGAGACCTCAATCTCAAATTTGTCTCAAATACATTCAAACATCATCCATTGAATGAATTAGAAAAAATGGTTCTCTCATAAGGATTAGCAAGTTGCATTATGACAAATCACTCATGAAACACATGGCTCCACTAGAAATCAAGGTGTGTTATGCTAGATGGCCATGTAAAAATGCTCAAATTCATGAATCAACAAGTTATGTTATGCTAAATCCATGGACTATTTTTCTAATCACACCTTAAGGAGCGCACAAAAAGTTAACGTCACGGGGGATAAATTGATGCACAACATCACAAGGGACAAATTGATAGTCATTCGTCAAGGGGGAGTTAAATAGACAACACCACCATCAAAGGGGTATGTAAATAAGTCAAATATCATAAGATATCCATGAAATAGGTAGGATGACATCTCACCCCTCAAAATGTCAACATACTTGCTATGTTGGTATTTGAAGGAAAAGAAGAGGAAGAGGGGATTCTTGAAAAGAATACACACCTCCTAAAATAGTTATCCTTGCCCCCAACCGTAAAGGAAAGAACAACCATGCTAGAGACTATCGTGTTGCTACCATTCTAGAAATAAATATGGTACATCATGTAAGATTGTACCACCATGAATGGAAATGAGAAAACACATGAAGCTACAAATTCTTTTGTCCCATTGGGTTTTCCTTCTCTACCTCATTCATTGCATTTGTTCTTGGGACCCATTCATGCTTTCATGATTAGGCCTTGTTGTTGGGACCAATTCATGCTTTCATGCATCTTTTACTTAGTGTTTTAGCTACTTCCTAAGTTCATCTTAAGGGGGGGTGTCAGAGTAATAAGTTATTACACTTAATTAATTACATCATATTGGTTAATTAATTAAGTCACTTATCACTTTAGTTACTTAAGCTAAACTTAGGCATATTAATAATTATTTGTGCACAGTAAGGTTTTTCCTTTTTATGGTTTCCTTTAGGGTTATGCATACATTTCTTTTATAAAGAAAATCATCTCATGTAATTATGAATTCTTGAATAATATTACTTGCACATCAGACATGCAAACTAGAAAAGCCTTCCATAGAAGAGATTTCCCCCCTGTAAGATGAACTTAGGAAGTAGCTAAAACACTAAGTAAAAGATGCATGAAAGCATGAATGGGTCTTGGCAACAAGGCTTGATCAGGTACCCATGTACAAATGCAATGAATGAGGTAGAGAAGGAAAACCTAGTGGGAAAAAAACCCCTTACAATGAGATGACCTGCTGCAAAGAAGCACTGGAAGAACACTGAAACCTAAATCCATCAAGCAAGGAAAGATACTTTTATTTACAAGAGACCAAATGAGATTCATTAAAGGACTCAGGCGGAATCATAATAATGCAACAGCAGACCCGATGCCATAGAACACTGGAAAACTCACAAACTAGAACAACCCTGGAATCTGAGAAGCAACAGTAGATTATTGAATGATGTGATACTGAAATGAAGTGCAAAGATTCAAGTTTCACCCTTCCAATTGCCAAAACATCCAAGTAATCTCCAAAACACCCATCGGGCCAACTGGAATAGTGTTCAACTTGGGACATATACAAAAAAAAGTGCATGGACAACAACATAGAGCTCCTCAATACCTTTCCAACGTCGCAAAGATGGCGAAAATCATAGATTGTGGCAAAAAGTTATGAGCTCGGAGGCCATAAATGAACATTTAACGTCAAACATCAATAAATGCAACTAAACAAAAAAATACTAAAAAATAAACTACACCATATGACAGTGCTCGGAACCAACTTTCTAGTGATTTCATTTGCCTGATTTTGATACTGTATGCCCAAGTTACACCAAAAAGAAAAAAACTACTCCTTGAAGGAAAATCAGGGCTAGAAGGGGGCAAATAGGGCCATACGGCTACTGACATCATGCTGACATCAGTAATTCACGAGCTTAAATTTGACGGCTTGGAGGTTGTCACAACAAAAAAATGCCCCCTGCCAGAAAATAATGCATGGACGGAATATGCTCTGAATGCATCAGAATATTCCCCTGGGATGATGATCAAAAATTTTAGGAGAATATTCTCCTTGGATTCACCACCTCTGTTTGTAGTAAGTCCACTAGGCGTAGTCACTGTCGAAAAGTGGGAGGAGGTCGTTGGATTTCAAGGTTGTCAGTCGGATGCATGTCTGGGCCACCGAAATATTTTGAACCACCTAAGTAGCTATGAAGGTCATTGGAAGGGAATAAAGAAGCCGCCAGAATATTTTGAGCCGCTTAAGTGGCTATGAAGACCGTTGGAAGGGAAGCAAGTGGGCATGTGGGGCCAGCTTGGGCATGCCACCAGGGTACAGCCTTGTACCCTGTGCACAGGCTTTAAAGCCTAAAACAAAAAAACAAAAAAAAAAAATGGATTGCGTGCACAGGGGTCCTACATAGACCGTACGACTTCTGAAACAAAAAAAATTGCCCCAGAAGCTCCTGACGCTGAAATAGGGCGTGTTATATGTCAATTTTCATCTCTCAGACGCTCTGGATTTGATGGTGAGGTCTGATCTACCTAAAAATGCACCAAAAGCTTCGCAACTCCCAAATCTGGCAAATCTTCAAACCCTCATAACTTTGGCATAAAATGTCAGATTTAGGCGAAACAAAAGTCAATCCTGACTTTTTTGACAGCCCTAGACTCAAAAATGAGCTCAGATTTCCTCCAACATGCACCGAAAGTGACCATGCAAGAAAACCCAATAGAGAGACAAACTCAAGAAGATCTTCCAACCATAGCCAGAAATAGGCTCAAGGCATTAAACCTTCAAGGGACCCCAAACTACTCTGCACTGAATCTCTCAAATATTTGAGAAGGCGTTGCATATCAAGGATCTGATACCATGTTAGAAACCAAGATTAGACATGCAAACTAGAAAAGCCTTTCACAAAAGAGAAAAGCAAATAAAAGCAGAGCTTTGCATGAAGATGTGCAAATAATATTATTCAGGTATTCATAATCACATGAGATGATTTGCTTTATAAAAGCAATGTATGCATAACCCTAAAGGAAACCCTAAAAGGAAAAACCCTAGTGTGCACACTTAATAACTAGTAAATAATTATTAATGTGCCTAAGTTTAGTTCAAGTAACTAAAGTGATAAGTGACTTAATTAATTAACCAATATGATGTAATTAATTAAGTGTAATAACTTATTACTCTAACATATTAAAAACCAAGATCAGACATACAAACCAGAAAAGCCTTCCACAAAAGAGAAAAGCAAATAAAAGAAAAGTTTTGCATGAAGATGTGCAAATAATATTATTCAGGAATTCATAATTACATGAGATGATTTTCTTTATAAAAGCAATGTATGCATAACCCTAAAGGAAACCCTAAAAGGAAAAACCCTAGTGTGCACACTTAATAATTAATAAATAATTATTAATGTGTCTAAGTTTAGCTTAAGTAACTAAAGTGATAAGTGACTTAATTAATTAACCAATATGATGTAATTAATTAAGTGTAATAACTTATTACTCTAACAAATTTCACATTCTAGATGCACATATATTTGAATTTTAATTAATTAATAAATATAGTCAAATGTGCATCTAAGTGTTGGATAGAAAATGGTATATATTTCTTTACAAACTTAAAATTCCATTTACATCATTTTAGTAACCACCTTATTTATTCATTTACATTTTGAAAATTCCATATGCATCATTTTAGTGGTTGTCTTATTGATTCCTTTATAAACTTAAAATTCAATTTGTGTCACACCTCATTTATTTCTTTACAAACTTAAAATTCATTGCTTCAACTTTAAACAAAATTTCATAACAAAAATGTTATAAGACATAATTGTTTCATACCGTCCACATTTCAAATGATCCAAAACATCGATGCTAAAAACTTTTGCATCAACATTTTGAATGATCCCAAACATTAATGCTAAAATATTTCACAACTCAACAAGACAGTTATTTAATTTTTTTTAAATACATTTATTTAGAATTTAGTTTTCATAGTGGTGAAAGAAGAAAGTGGGTCAGTGAAAATGTTCTTGTTCCAGAGTGGTAATGGAAGATTAAACAAATATCTAGGTTGTTTTGTGTAAGTTATTTAATATAATTCCACAATGAATGCACGTAATTTTATATGACAAGGACTTGTTATTTTAATCATTAATGGACATTTCAAGTACACTGAAAATGTAGACACCTTCTGCTCACTACTTCTAATAGCCTTAGGTATTTAAACGCACACTCAAATCTAAACACTTGATCACATCCACATCATTTCACATCACACAACATGCCACACATATATCCAACAATTAAACTTGCTTATATATCCTCCACGACCTACAACATGCAACCACCAAATAGGTCGGCACCAAACACTTTTGCATTGGAAAGAAGTGAAGGTGGACCACACCATGGGTTTACCAGGACCCAAATCTTCACTAAAACACTACACCATGCTTCCATAAACAACAAACCATCTTCACAATCAATGCTAACATGCTAGATTGGCCAAACCTGCATTAACACTAACAAACAATCACATTCACAATTCTCTAAGTCCAAAAAAATCATGTGGACCATGAAGTAACATCACACAACATCCCAGAATATTCCAACACCATCATAATATTCAAAAACACTATCACAACCACTCGAAACTAAGAATACTATCATCCTATGCAACCAACCACACTGACACAGTCATACAACTCACTATCCAACCTTTTTTAATATCTAAACACCAAACACTCTAGGGGAAGGTAGATATGGAAAATATTAGCATGTTCCAAAATATGAAAGAAAAGAAACCTCAATGTGAAGAAATACGGAGCAATTTCATTTCTCCCAAACAACCTTCTTCATAGGAAACACACTGTCAAACACATCTTCTACTGTTGAATGATCCAAAACCTAAAACTCTAGATATAACACCTTTAAACACCTCTGATCATCTCATCCAAAATACACAAGAAAATATTAAACCATGAATAAATGTGTATCACAATTAATAACAAAAATTTGTCACCTTGTACACTCTTTATACAATTTTCTCAAAAGCACTTGGAAACAAAGTGAACCAACTGCATCAACAACACCTGCTCAACACCAAAAATCCTTCTCAACATGACCACACTAGAGACTGCAACAATCTCCTCATCTACAACACCTTCTCAACACCACACTAGAGGTTGACATCAACGACAACACTAATGATAACATAGTGCAACAATCTCCAACAATCTCCCACTTCAATGTCATTAATGGAAACACCGGCTTTGAAAAGCCATCAACAACAAAATCAACCCTGCATCAAGCAACACTCCCCCTTACTTGGACGTTTTTTTACACTTCAGACTTCTTTCCTTCTCCCCTTTCTTCTTTAGGCTTCATTCCCCCCCTATGTTTTTCAGACAACACTTTCTCTTTAGTTTTTCAAACTTTTCTCTCCCCCTTTGACATCAATGGAAAAGGGAAACACCTACATACTTCACTCTAGGAAACACCTACAAACTACTTTCTCTCCACTACTCTCACTCCACTACTTTCTCTCCACTGCTCTCCCCCCCTTAGGAGCACAAGATATACTACCCCTAACTACACCATTAAAGGTCTACTCCCCCTAAGAGGTAGCCTTCATCAACCCAAGATAAAGAATAAATCTTGAATTTCTCACTTGGACAGATGCACCAACTCATGCATCTAGTTGAAAGGAGGGGAAATAAGCCCTAGATTTTGTTTGAGATACTCAAATGTATTTTTTGGAAGATCCTTTATGAAAATTCCTACTATTTGGTCCTTTGTAGGCGCATACAATTCCAACTTCATTTCATTTTCAATAACTTTATCTCTTAGCAAGTGATATCAGATAGAGATATGCTTTGTCCTTGAATGCATTACTAGATTTTTTGAGATGTTGATATCATTTTTATTATAAAAAAATATAGAAATAGGTTCATCATATGATACTCTAATATCCTTCAATGTCAACTTCATCCACAACACTTGTGTGCAGCAAAATGAGCTACTAAAAATATATTATTCCTTTGTAGTAGATAATGAAATTTAATCATGATTCTTACTTAACCAAGAAACCAAGTTGCTTCCAAGAAAGAAAGCACCACCACTTGTACTTCATTTTTCATCTATACAACCCACCCAATCTGCATCTATATAAGCACTCAAATAGAAATCAGTATCCCTAGGATACCATATACCAAAGTGCAGAGTGCAGAGTGCCTTTCAAATATTTGAATATCCTTTTGACTGTTGCCACACTTAGACATACCGCATGCATGATATCTAGTCTACTAACAGTTAGATATAGTAATCCATCAATCATGGATTTGTACTTGCTTTGATCTATCTTAGGAGATTCATCATTTTGGCTCAACTTACAACTAGTAACCATGGGAGTACATACTAGTTTAGAGTTCTCCATTCAAAACTTCATTAATATTTCCTTCACATACTTTGATTGCAAGATGAATATATCTTTATCAGATTGATTGATTTATAGCCCAAGGAAGAAATGCATCTCCCCAAACATTGACATTTAAAACTCATTTTCCATCTCCTCTACAAATTTTTTACACATTTCCTCCAAAGATTATGTCATCAACATACACAACCACAATCAGGATTTAATCTCTCTCAACTTTGAAGTAAATATTGCTATTTGTAGTACCCTTTTTTAATCCCTATTGCAGTAAGTACTTATCCAATATTGCATACCAAGCTCAAGGAGTCTGTTTGAGTCCATATAAATATTTCTTCAACCTACATAGCATATTAGAATCTTCTAATAACTGAAAACATTTTGGTTGTTCAATGTACACCTCTTCTTATAACTAGCCATTCAAAAAACCAGACTTGAAATCCATCTGATACACCTTGAAGTCTTTATGTGCTGCAAAATCGAAAAACATTCTAATGGATTTCTTTTTTGTTATTGGAGAAAAAGTATCTTCAAAATCTATTCCTTCCACTTGTGATTATCCCTTACACACAATCCTAGCCTTATTTGTAATAACTTATCCATTCTCATTCAACTTGTTCCTGAACACCCATTTGGTTCCTATCACATTCTCGTTTGTTGGTCTTGGGACCAATTCTCATGTCTAATTCTTCTCAATCTACCTCAGTTCTTCTTCTATAGCTTTGCTCCAATTTTCATCCTTGCATGCTTCACCTACTATTTTAGGTTCTATTTCAGAAAGTAAATAAAAGTTTACATGTTCTTCCATAGCAACTCTTCTTGTAATTACACTTTTTCTCTTATCTCCAATTATTTGATCTTTAAAATGATTCTTTTGCACATACTTAGGAGTCTTAGGATTCCTTTCTGGAGCTTCTTCCTCTTCCACTATTATCTCTTTCTCTTCTTCTTTTTCTTATTCTCTGCAAGGGGGTTAATCAAATTCATATCCTTCTATCAACACAGAGATTTGATGTGATTCTTCATCAGATTAATATATTTTAATATAATTATATATATTATTATTAAAAAATATAGACAAAGAAATGGATATAGGGAGAGAGAGATAAGAGAGTTAAGGAGGAAGGGAGGGGTAGGTGGAGAGAGGTGGGGTAGGAGAGGTAGGGTGCGAGGAATAGAGGGGGGGAGAGAAAGAGGGAAGGATGGAGATAAGGATTGGTAGGGTGGGGGGGAGAGAGAGAGAAAGATGGAAGGAGGGAGATAAGGAGTGGTAGTGTGGGAGGAATAGAGGGAGGGAGAGAAAGAGGGAAGGAGGGAGATGAAGAGAGGTAGGATAGGAGGGATATGTATAGAGAGAGTTAGGGAGGGGTAGATGGAGAGAGGTAGGGTAAGAGAGCTAGGTATAGAGAGAGTTGGGGAGAGAGGGAGGGGTAGGTGGAGGGAGAGAAAGAGGGAACTTGGAGGGAGATAGGGAGTGGTAGGGTGGGAGGAATGGAGGGAAGGATAGAAATAGGGAAGAAGGGATATAGGGATTGGTAAGGTGGGAGTGAGGGAGATAGGGAGTGGAAGGGTGGGAGGAATAGAGGGAGGGAGAGAAAGAGGGAAGGAGGGAGATAAGGGTTGGTAGGGTGGGAGTGAGAGAGAGAGAGGAGGGATAGGTGGAGGGAGATAAAGAGGGAAGGAGGGAGATAGGGAGTGGTAGGGTGGGACGAATAGAGGGAGGGAGAGAATGAGGGAAGGAGGGAGATAGGGATTGGTAGGGCGGGAGGGAGAGAGGAGGGATAGGTGGAGGGAGAGAAAGAGGGAAGGAGGGAGATAAGGAGTGGTAGGGTGGGAGGAATAGAGGGAGGGAGAGAGGGAATGAGGGATATAGGGAATGGTAAGGTGGGAAGGAGGGAGAGAAAGAGAGGAGGGAGATAGGGAGTGGTAGGGTGGGAGGGATAGGTGGAGGGAAAGAAAGAGGGAAGGATGGAGATAGGGAGTGGTAAGGTGGGAGGAATAGAGGGAGGGGAGAAAGAGGGAGGGAGGGGGAGAGAGAGGAGGGATAGGTGGAGGGAGAGAAAGGGGGAAGGAGGGAGATATGGAGAGGTAGGGTGGGAGGAATAGAGGGAGGAAGAGAAAGAGGGGAGGAGGGAGATAGGGATTGGTAGGGTGGGAGGGAGAAAAAGAGGAGGAATAGGTGGAGGGAGAGAAAGAGGTAAGGAAGGAGATAGGGAGTGGTAGGATGGGAGGGATAAAGGGAGGGCGAGAAAGAGGGAAGGAGGTAGATAGAGAGTGTTAGAGTGGGAGGGATAGAGGGAGGGAGAGAAAGAGGGAAGGAGGGATATAGGGATTTGTAAGGTGGGAGGGAGAGAGAGGGAAGGAGGGAGATATGTATTGGTAGGGTGGGAAGGAGAGAGGGAGAGACAAAAATATGGAAAGAGGGAGATAGGGATTGGTAAGGTGGGAGGGAGATAGGGATTGGTAGGGTGGGAGGGGGAGAGGGAGAGAGGGAGAGAAAAAAAGAGGGAAGGAGGGAGATAGAGAGAGGTAGGATAGGAGGGATAGGTACATAGAGTGCTATGGAGGAAGGGAGGGGTAGGTGAAGAGAGTAGGGTAGGAGAGGTAGGTTTAGAGAGAATTAGGGAGAGAGGGAGGGGTATGTGGAGAGAGGTTGTGTATGTGTGTGAGGGAGAGAGGTAGGGATAGGTGGAGGGAGAGAAAGATGGAAGGAGGGAGTTAGGGAGTGGTAGGGTGGGAGGGGTATAAAATATATATAAATATTTATATTAATATTAATATTATAAATATTAAATTTAAATCTATATTGATTTTTATATATTAATATTTTTGGTTTTAAGAAATGGATATCGTTTCTGTATACGTCTAAAAATGGTCATGATTAAGCTTGTTAATTAATTAAATATGATTTATTTAATTAATTCCCCTAAAGTCATCTACATATAAATAAATTTAATTATTTATTTATATCGTTCATCTTCTAAATTCTTCTACCTTAAATTAAATAAATAATTTAATTATCAACATTTCCACCTTTCGCTTGATTAAATTAAATAAATTTTTATAATTTATTTATATTTAATTATCATAGTATTCTAAAGTTTAAATATTTTGAATATTTAAATAATGGAATATCTTCTTCATCTCATCTTTTATCTTTCGCTTGATTAAATTAAATAAATTTTTATAATTTATTTATATTTAATTATCATTTGGTTCTAAAGTTTGAATATTTTGAATATTTGAATAATGGAATATTCTCCATCCCATAATCGATTTAAAATATTAAATATTTTATTTAATATTTCCTCACCCTATTTTCATTTTTAAACATAATTAAATATGAGTTATTTAATTATGTGAGTTTCCATTTTCATCTCCACTTCTAAATTAAATAAATATATTTTATTTAATTTCTAACTCGTGCTAACTCACCCTTCCAAATTCTTGACTCACGCTTCGAAACGAAAGTTTCCCTTCGAAACTCAATGAAGAAAACAGAAAGAAAAGGGAAACCTTCCATCCTTCTCTTCAGCTTTCGAATCCGTTTGAAAACTCTATAACAGCCCGTGCAAATCCAAGCTTTTGGTTACACTACGCATAATCATTCACATTTACACGCACGCACTCACTTTTGCACACCTACGCATATCAACATTCATACAGACAATCAGCTTATGCATTCATATCAGTTTCAATATCACAACAATCTTCTCATCTTAGCATAGTTTTGCATTTAGCATAGTTTTCCTTTTTAAATCTCGTTCTTTGGCTGTCATTTTGTTGAGCTTGGTCTGCTGATCTGAGAGCTATCTGGAAACCAACAAAACGCTGAAGTTAGAGGAAGATAAGACGGTTTCGGGAAGCTGTTGTTATGGTTTGCATATTCTGTTTCCTTTTCAGCTTTTTGATTTAATGTCTTATTAATATGTGTTTGATTTTATCTAAATTGATCCAATATTTCAATCACACATAAAATGGCGCCCATCGTGGGGCTCGAACCCACGAATTTAACATTTTCTGCAAGTTTCTGTTGACAGTTTCCGCGTTCTGGAATTAGCTTTTCGGGAAAAAATTTGCGTTTAGGCGAATTCAAAATTTTCTGGCGCGCATATGGGGATTTTAACTTTTTGTTTTGCAGGATTTTGGAATGCATCCCGTGACTGTTTAGGCGCATCCCGTGACTGTTTAGGTGCATCCTGTGACTATTTACGCGCATCCCGTGACTGTTTAGGCGCATCCCGTGACTGTTTACGCGCATATAGAGTCTTTCGGCATACAATAACTATTTTTAAAAGCATTTAAATCTTTTTTGCGAAGCATATAGCATCTGTTCCGGCGCATATACCCTCTGTTCCAGTGCATATAGCATCTGTTCCGGCGCATATAGCATCTGTTCCGGCGCATATACCCTATGTTCCGGCGCATATATCTTCTGGCGCATATAGCTTCTATTTGGGCGCATACAAACTGTAACAAAAACATAGAATTCTGAGTCTGACACCTTCCGCAGACAAAATTCTTTTTCTTTTTTTCTGAATTTTAAAATGAAGCAATCCTAGGGTAGCCACATCTGAATAAAATGAAGAAATCTAGGATAGTCACCAAACAATGAATTTTTGCAGTTAAAATTGAACAATCTATTTTTTGTGAAGCAATATCTTCACCTAGATTAGATCATTGTGATTTGGAATTTAGAAAGAACATATGCTTGCTTTGACTGTGGCAATAGGTCTATGCTCTCCCCTTAACTGGGTGATCAGAATACTAGACTTGCCTTTTTAATTTTCATGCAATTTTACTGTTTCAATTACATTCTTTAGAGAGCCTGTCGTAGTGGGAAAAAGTACTCACCCTACGGGAATGACTCAAGTGGGTTCAAGCCAAAGCCAGGCTATTCCGCCCCACTATAAAATTTAAAGCAAATCTGGGGAAACCCTCTTTTGCCAGTAGTGTGCAAGATAACCATCCCCAAAGCCTTTGTTCTAAAGGTTGGGAGGTCTCTTGAGGGAGTTTATTATTGCCGCACCAAACGAAAATCCTTACTACGAACCTAGTGTAGTGGCCAACTAAGTCAGTTTCCAAACATTCTAATAATCACAGTGCAAGGGGAGGGAAGAATCTGCCCCCAACACATTCACCATATAACTGCCAAGGACCATTTGCTCAGGGGATCCAGTATCCACTTCCATAAGTCTGAGTACACGCCTGGAAAATACAAAAACATAGGCGCCCCTTTGGGGGTGACACGACTGTGTGAGTCGACACAGTTCTAAGATGTGGGTTGTTGATTACTAGAATGACCTACTTCAGCATTTAAGAGTGAGTCTGTCTGAAATTGTCTTTCATGTGGAAAACCTGTGAAAACATTTGATGAAAAACATTTTCTTGATCAAACATTTCATGCTAGTATAGGGTTTTAAGAACAACTGTTTTCAAAAATGTTTGTTGTTTCTTCCATTACATTAATTCAGATAAAGAGATCATCCAAAAGGAACATGAAGAACAACAACTGAAAGCCACTTAAGAGTTTTTCATATCATTGATTCAAAAACACTCCCAACACTTTTCCCATGCTTAGAGATTGGAAGTCAACAAAGTTTCCCAAGAAATCATTGTCTAAGAGAATCAAAAAACCCAAGAAACCGTTAGGATACAAGAAAACACTACAAAAGAGAAAATTCTTGTACAAAAGTTGACAAGTCTTGCTTCACTATCGAGGATTTCTTCACAGATATTAGGATTTTGTTAGAGGATTCACTGATGAATATGTTGTAGATCCCTTAGATTCTCGAGCTTATTATCAGAGATTAGCTCTGTCACAATGGCATAATCATAGCCAACCTCTTGAATTTGACAACATACCACAACCTTCTATAGAATATCCTTCACATCCCAATCAAATCATTCATTGATTTTGGAACCTTTCTTTGAAAACAAAGATCAAAACTTTAAGAGTGCATCTCTCAAACAGCTTTCTAATTTTTGGCTCAACTTCCCCAACAGGATTCTGAAATCCTTCATCAGTTGGAAGCCACAATCAATAAGTTAGGAGCATCCTTGATCATATCATAAGATTCCATATCTTATCGGATCAAGATATCATCACCATCGTACTTGTCAAAACTAGGGTCTAAGTTTAGAAGAATTTCTCAAAAACATATGCCTATCTCCACAAGATCTCAACACAATAAACTGAAGGATACAATCCAAAAAGAAAATCATATTCAGAACACTCAAGAAGAAGGAGAAAGCAGTAATCCCCTTTTTAGCATAAATCAAAATCCACTTTTCAACAACAACATGGACAATAGAGAAGAAAATCCTTTTCATAATTACAGAGATAAAAACCAGGTGGATAGTGATGAGGAACAAGATGAGGAACATCTTAGAGAGGCTGAACAAGATCCAAAATTCCATAAAGCCATTGAAAAGATCTTGCAGCGAGATAAGGAAAAGTATTTTCTCTATCTAGCTGCACAAGGGGCTAAATTGCCTCATGACTTTGACACTGAAAACTTAAAAAACAAACCTGAAGAGACACCCCTTTCTGATCTTAGTGCCTTGACCCAACAAATCAAGGCACTTCAAGGAAAAGTCAAAGAATTACAAGGAGGAACAACCACGAAGAAATATACCCTAGAGGACATTTGTCCTTATCCTTTTGATAGAAGTCTTAACATGATTCCTTTTCCCAAGCACTGTGAAATGCCAAAATTTGATTCCTATAATGGGAAAATGGATCCAATTGATCACGTTAGAGACTTCAAGAACCTGACATTGGAATTCGCTCACGAAGATACTTACTTGTTGCGATTGTTTCCTAGGAGCCTTGGAGTTAACTCTATGGAATGGTTATCTAAGATTACACCTCCCGTCAGGACATTTGAAGAATTGATCAACCTATTCATATCACAATATGCTTACAACATACAACACCCGATCACCATGATAGATCTTTGCAAGGTTGCACAAAAACCTAGTGAATCCTTCATTATGTTTCTTCAGAGATGGAGAAGAATGTTCGCCAGGTATCCACGTCCTGTTCCTAAAAAGAAAAAGATGGTTACCTTTATTAATAGTTTAAATTCATAAATGAGCTATCATTTGAACTTACATTGTCCTTCTTCTTTCGAGAAAATGATTGAAGATGCCTTAACCATTGAAAATGCTTTGGTCAAAAGAGGGATAATAAAGCATGACAAAGAAAATCCCAACTCATCCAACCATTACAATAATCAGGAAAAATCCAAATTCTGGACTCGCAACAAAAATATGGTGAACGATGGTGTTGTTGATGCAAATCATGCCTCAACCAAGCCATTTGTCCTCAGCACTCCAAACACTCGTAGCAACAATGTCAACTCAATTGCAAATCACGGAAATAATCCTCCTCCTCCGAGGAACAATACAAATCAAAACTCTACTCCTCATCAAGGAATTTCCAACAACCAGAGTTATCGAGGAACCAATAACAATCACAATTCCTTAGGGAACACCTCGAATTCAAATCCGCAAAGATTTTCATTCTTCTCGAATAGAAGAACTTTCACTCCATTGGGTCAATCTGTAGAATCCGCGTTCAAAGAGTTGATGGCCAAAAATGTCATTACTTTACCGCCTCAACGGAATTATGAACCCAGTGTAAAGCCTCCATCATGGAATGAGGCATACTATTGTGATTATCATCGGTGTAAAGGTCATCGTATAAACAACTGCCAAGCCTTGAAGAATGCCATTCAAGACTTGATCGACAATGACATTATCAAAATAGAACGAAATCCACAAACCAACGCAGACCACCAAGCATTCCGCAATCCATTGCCTAACTATCAAAAGGGTGAGTCTTCTGAAAAAAATGTGAATCATATCAATAATGATCATATAATCAACCATCTCTACGTAGACGACGAGCGAGTGAATGTCATTAAAGTCAACAAGAAGGTGGAATTTAGAAAAGTCAACGCAACAACAAGAGCGCAAGCTAAGGTTTTCTTAAAAGGCACCTTTTCAAAAACCACTGAACCTCCACCTCAACATCAATATGATTTGGTCAACCAACTTCAAAAAACCCCCGCTCAAATTTCTATTCTGGAACTATTGAAGATTTCTCCAGCCCATAAGGGAATTCTTGAAAAAGCTCTCGTTGAAACTAATGTATCAATTGATTTGGATGTGAATCAATTTCAAGCCATGGTAGGACACTTGTCCTCACCCACTTGCCTTTCATTCTCTGATAAAGATGGTGTTTCCATAACTCATCCCCATAACTCATCATTGTACTTAGAGGTCATGATTCATAAGTTTCGTATCAGACGAGTTCTAATAGATGGAGGTGCTGGTTTGAACATCTGTACCATGAAGTTGGTTAAAGCTTTAGGATTTTCTGAGGACTCTATTGATTTCAGAAGAAAAATTACCATAAAAGCTTATGATGATGAAGAAAGAGCATCCAAGGGTCTAATCATGTTTCCAATCAGAGTGGGCCCTATCATAAAGAATACTTTCTGTCAAGTACTGGACCATGATCTTGCATATAACATCTTGTTGGGTCGTCCTTGGATCCATGAAATGCAAGTTGTCCCATCAACCTATCATCAATGTCTAAAGTTTCCTTATGATGGACAGGAAATCACAATATCAACTGATAATTCCAATATCCAAACTTGTGCCAACATGAAAGTCAGTCAAGATACTTTGGTCCCTAACAATCGAGAAGCTCATGCTAGGACTTCTCTAAAAATGGACACACAAATCAGTCAATTGACCAATAGTTTTGACAAAAAGATGAAATTCAAGGATCATGGAGTTGGAGAATACTCTCTTTGTCTTGCCAATTTACCTACATCACCTCGATCACATGGACAGCCGTCTATCAGGGAACATCAAATATCAGCAGCATCAACATCAAAGCAAACACCAATAGAGCCAATTACAAAATTTAATGGACAATTCATCAAAGAAAAATTCCCCATGGAAAATCCTGAGGATACAGAAATTTTAAATTGGCTCTATAAAGATGAAGATGAAGCAGTCTCTAATGTCAAATTACCCACGGAAAAATATGGAAAAGGGTATTCAATCATGCAGAAGATGGGCTATGATGAAGGTCCTATCGGAAAAAGGAAGGAAGGAGTAGTTGAACCTATTCACCTCTGCGGACTTTCCGCAAAAGAGAAAACTGGATTAGGTTATGATTCTCAATCCAAAGAAAACACATCCAAACAACTGCATGGCGCTGTCTTCGCATTACAAGAAAGCTCAGATTCACGAGAAGCATGTTTGACAACAATTCAGAACTTCTTGGATAACAATTCTGACACAGAATCTGTTGAATATGAATGGGACACCATTTACAATGATGAGTTCTGGAGAGACAAAGAGGTTGATGTAATACACCAGTACGCTTCAACTCTAATTGAAGGTCAAGGTTCAGGGTCCCAACCACAAGAATCTGAACCACAAATCGACTATGATTCTAGTGATACTGAGTCGGATCTAAACGAACAAGATTATCATGAGGACAGTATCATCATTGACCCACCTCATACCTCGGATCCTACGAACCACTCCGTTATGACCATGACCATAGCCAATTTCACACAACCTGACGATCCTCTACCTTTAATTCATCCTGATCTCATTGATTGGGATTCAACCGAACCTATTGATATACCTATGTTTCCAAGTGATGAAGCTATTGTAAACCTCCTTTCCGTAGATGATACGAATGATTATTCCACCAGCAATTTTTGACATAAAGTTTTTGATCAGGAGAGTGTCAAGTCTCCCAGCTGCAAAAGTAAAAATAAAAAAGAAATATCTAATGGTGAAAACTAGAATCTGGCAGTATTAGATCAAACAAAATACAATAAAGAGCGTATCATATGGTGAAAACCTCTTTGAGGCACCAGACGATGGGAATCTTGACACTCTCCCTGAGCACTACCATGAGCGATCACCTATTCTAATTGAACCTACAAATGTTGTCAATCTTGAGACTTTCGAAAAACCAAGGATTTTACAGTTAGCTGCATCAATGATAGAAAAAGAAATACCAGAGTTTATGGAATTCCTAAAAGCAAATCAAGTCAATTTTGCATGGTCTTACGCTGACATGCCTGGTCTTGATCCTGATCTTATCATGCATCACTTGTCTATCAAACCAGGGGCCAAGCCGGTGAAACAAAAACTCAGAAAAATGCACCCTCATGTTGCATTATTGGTTAAGGAAGAACTAAAAAAACTCCTTGTTGTAGGCTTCATAAGACCAATCGACTATACAGAATGAATTTCCAACATTGTTCATGTATCTAAGCCAGGTAAAACTGTGAGAATATGCACAGATTTCAGAGATCTTAACAAAGCATGTCCTAAGGATGACTTCCCACAGCCAAACATAGACACTATAGTTGATCTAACAGCTGGCCATGCCATGTATTCATTAATGGATGGTTTTTCTGGCTACAACCAAATCAAGATTGCACCTGAAGACCAGGAGAAAACAGCTTTCACATGTCCGTGGGGAACTTATTGTTGGAACGTCATGCCTTTCGGTCTGAAGAATGCTGGAGCTACCTACCAAAGAGCCATGACTACAATCTTTCATGACATGATGCATGTCTTCATGGAAGATTATGTGGATGACATAATGGAAAAATCATACACCAGAGAAGGACATCTTGAAATATTATCCAAAATATTTGCAAGACTAGAGAAATTCAAAGTTCGTCTCAACCCTAAGAAATGTGTTTTTGGGGTCAAATCTGGAAAACTCTTGGGGTACATTGTTTCAGAAAAAGGAATTGAAGTAGATCCCGCAAAAGTACAAGCAATTATGGAAATTCCTGCACCAAAGAACATCAATCAGTTGAGATCATTACAAGGACGACTTCAATCAATACGAAGGTTCATTGCACAATTGGCCGATAAAAGTCTGCCTTTCACACATCTACTGCATAAAAGTGTTCCTTTCAAGTGGGATGACAAATGTGAATTGACTTTTCAGCAAATCAAATAGTATTTAATGACTCCACCAATTCTCATACCACCAAATCCAGACAAACCACTCATCTTATACATTGTTGCAACAGAAACATCTTTGGGGGCACTACTAGCGCAAGAAGACTCTACAAGAAAGGAACGTGCAATCTACTACATCAGTAGAACACTAACAAGTCATGAGCTCAACTACACTTCTATTGAGAAGGCTTTCCTGGCAGTATTCTTTGCTTCACAAAAGTTTTGACATTACATGCTAACCCATACAATCAATCTGGTTTCAAAAATTGATCCACTCAAGTATTTGTTGAGCAAAGCATCATTGACAGGAAGGTTAGCCAAATGGGTAATGATTCTAAGTGAGTTTGATATCCATTATGTTGATTGCAAGGAAATCAAAGGAAAAGTTATCGCTGATCAATTAGCTGAAGCACCACTACAAGCAGATCATCCCCTGCACATTGAATTTCCAGATGCTGATGTCTTTACTGTAGAATCTAAACAACCATGGTCTTTATATTTTGATGGTTCTTTCACTCAACATGGATCGAGGGCAGGCATAATTTTCGTCACCCCTCAAGGACACACCATTCCTAGATCATATCAGCTAATGTCTCCATGCACCAACAACATAGCTGAATATGAAGCATTAATCACTGGGCTCAAAATAGCACTGGAATGGAGAATTATAGAATTACATGTGTATGGTGACTCACAGTTGGTCATTTATCAGATCAATAATGACTATCAAACCAAAGATGAGAAACTATTACCATACAAAAAGATGGTTGATGACTTCAAGAAATACTTTGTGGACATCAAATTCACACAAATTCCAAGGCTTGATAATAAAGTAGCTGACGCCATGGCTACAATCGCATCATTGTTACAACTCCCAGAAACTCAGAATCGTTATGAATTTCTAATGGAACAATCATTTACACCTGCTTATGATACACCTGAAAGCCAAATCATTTTCCACTTGGTAGGATCCGATTCGCCTTGGTACGAAAAAATTTATGCCTATCTCAAAGATGATATCTTACCACCCGATTTATCTTGTAACCAAAAATGCAACTTTATCTGCCAATCCGCTCGCTACACTCTTATCACTGACACCCTGTATCGCCATGGTCTTGATGGTACTTTACTCTGATGCCTTGAACGTGAGGAATCTGACAAAGCTTTACAAGAAGTTCATGGTGGCATCTGTGGTACTCATTCGAGTGGACTGACCTTATCCAAAAAATTGATTAGAATGGGTTACTACTGGCCTACAATGGAGAGGGAATCATTCACTTTTGTGAAAACATGTTCAAAATGTCAGATTCATGGGAATCTCATTCATGCTCCTACACAAGAACTTCAACCATTCACACCAACCTGGTCATTTTCTCAATGGGGGTTAGATCTAGTGGAAAAGATTCATCCTTCTTCATCAAATGGATATAAATTCATCATCACAGCAACAAAGTATTTTACCAAGTGGATTGAGGCAGTCCCTCTTACTAAGGTCACCGGTAAACAAATATCATCATTCATACTTAACTATATTATTTGTCGGTATGGCATTCCCAACTCCATTATTACAGATAATGGATGTCCATTCAAAAATCAGGATGTTGATGAACTTTGTGAGAGATTTCACATACAGCATAGATATTCAACACCTTACTATCCACAAGGGAATGGCCAAGCAGAGGCCTCAAATAAAACAATATTGAAAATCTTGAAAAAGACTATGAATGATTCAGGGAAGGATTGGCACATTCAACTCAATCCACCTTGTGGAGCCCCTCTGAGAACCAGTGTCCATATGGGAGCAATGCCATTTTCCCTTGTCTATGGAGAGAGGCCATACTACCTTTAGAAGTTGAGATTCCCTCACTTTCAAGTATCATTGAAAGGCCTTACAACAAATGATTAATACAAAGTTTCCGACTCGAGGAACTGGAACTCCTAGATGAAAAGAGACAAAGAGTAGGCGATCATCTAAAAGCATATCAACAAATGATGTCTTGCACTATAACCACAAAGTAAAGTCCATTACCTTCAGGTGGGTGATCTTGTTCGAAAAGAACCCACGCAATCAACAAGGCAGAGAGAAGAAAGGAAAGTTTGAACCTAATTGGCTGGAGTCCTTATATGTAGTTGGAGTCTATGGTTCGAGGAGCTTACAAGTTATCAATGCGAGAAGGGAGGACTGTTTGACAAGCCTATCAATAGCATGCCTTAAAAGTATATTATGTCTAAAGGCGGTTATCAAAATGGAGAAAAAGTCGAGGTGAAGAAATCCAAAAGCGATGAAAAAGTCTAAAGAAATCCAAAACAACGAGAAAAGTCATAAATCCTAAAACAGCTAAAAGAAATACAAAAAAATCGAGAAAAAGTCCTAAAGAAATCAAAAATGGAAAAGGAGAGTCACGAAAAAATACAAAAAATCAAAAAGTCACGAGAAATCCAAAACAGAAAAGTCACGAAAAAAAATGCAAAAAAATTAGAAAAAGTCACGAAAAATCTAAAAAGCGGAAAAAGTCACGGAAAAAAAAAAAGGAAAAGAAGTCATAGGGTGAAAACCTGGCAAACAGGCAGTCTATTGACAAGAAAAATGCAATAAAAACAAATAGTGAAAATCTGGCAAACAAACGCTATTTGGAGCTCTCCATCTATTAGTTCATGTTCTGCACTTAACTTCTCAGTCTTCATTTTCATGCATCTTTTTCCATCATCTTAGGGTCACACCAACACCATGCTATCATCATTTTCCTCGAGCGATAACATCTTATCATGGCTTGATTTTCGTACATATTCATTGCAGCAAGTTATGTTGATACTAAGGGCAAACATGGGGCATACTAGAGGAAATCAACTTTCAATAGTGAGACAATGACATCGAAGCCAATCACGCAAAACAAAACAATCAAATCAAACCAAAACATCCAATCATTGATCTGTATCACAATAGCTTTCAGTTTCGTACTTCACCATGACTCATATCTGGATGATCTCTAATCTGACTAATGTTTGGAATCACAGTATTTCATTTTTGAATAATGGTTGTTTAATTTTTCGATATCATTTCTCTGGAGCACACTCGATGATGTATTAAACTAGAGTGGCGAGGAAAGAGGATGATTTTTCTTTGTCTGCTATCTAGAGGATAATCATTTACTTGTTGCAAATATTTCGCGAGACGTGATGGTTTATCATTGATGACAGTTCCAAATTTGCATCAGATGTTGGTTAGTCTTTGTCTGTTCATGCAAGAAATGCTCAGGTCATCTCGGTTCAATTATATCTAGATGCTTGTGTTCACTTGATATATCAAAAATCATGAAAATTGTACTCAGGTAACCATTAGTGCTAATTTCCCCTCTGATGCTTATACACACTTCCAACATTTTTCAAACACTCTATGATGATTTAAGCAGGCTCGCCCAAAAGGCTCAACAAAATGGTCGGTTTCATTTAATTGCATGTCATTTTAGGTCATTGTACATAAATGCATATTGGATTTGCATCAAGATTTTTTGAAAGGTCAATAGCTGTCACTTTTCTTTGGACTATTTGTGGAGGACAATGCAAACATTTGTACCATTATCATTGCATCTTCATTATCATTTCATTCATTGTCATTTCATTCATTATCATTTCATATTAGTTTCATATCATTTCGTCATCATTGCATTTCGTTATCATTTCATTCACTATCATTTCATATTAGTTTCATATCATTTCGTCATCATTGCATTTCCATTATCATTTCATATTAGTTTCGTTATCATTTCATTAACATTTCATCATTTCATTCATTACCATTATTACCATCTTATCATCGCATTACCATTATAGTCATTTCATTCATTTCATTTCACTTTCATTATCATTACCATTTAAATCATCGCATTACCATTATCACTCATATTAGTATTGCATCCATTATCATTTCATTATTTCATTACCATTATCATCATTCCATTCATTTTTCGTTATCATTATCATTTATATTATTCTATCATTGCATTAACATATTATAATCCTTTCATCCATTTATCATTATCATCCCTTACATTTATCATTCATCTCATTTTCATCTATTCATTTATCATTCATTCTCATTTTCATCTATCCATTTAACATTGCATATCATATCCATTTAACAATTTCATCTCATTATCATCTATCCATTTAACAATTTCATCTCATTTTCATCTATTCATTTATTATTCATTCTCATTTTCATTTTTCGTTATCATTATCATTTATATTATTATATCATTGCATTAACATATTATAATCCTTTCATCCATTTATCATTATCATCCCTTACATTTATCATTCATCTCATTTGCATCTATTCATTTATCATTCATTCTCATTTTCATCTATCCATTTAACATTGCATATCATATCCATTTAACAATTTCATCTCATTATCATCTATCCATTTAACATTTCATTCCATACCATTTCATTTATCATTTTATCATTTCATATCATTTCATTTCATTATAATCTCATTTCATTTATCCATTCATTCTAATCATCATTTTATCATGCATCACTATTTACTCATCTCAATCTCATAGTAGCATTCATATCATTTTACATCATATCATATCATTTTATCATACACTATCTACTTATATCATTTCACATCACAGCATATCATAATGCATATCATGAACACAACATTCATTTCTCATCTTTTATCTGCACTGAAAAATCCAAAAATAATAAATACACATCATAAGTAATCCATCTGCATGACATCATTAGTACACATCATCAACTCATAATGATAATAAAACATCATAATCAAACCATCCTGCATATCATGTTAGTCATCAAATCATTTAAATGCATAACAAAATCCATCACATATTGAAATAAATGCATATCACATCATCATATCATAAATGCATGTCAACATCAAAATAATCATCGCCGCTGCATATCATCGCTCATCAAAAATGAGACAAATGTCCAAATGTCCAATGAAACTAAAATGTCTAAAGAGAAATACATGAGATATGATCACAAATGGCATATACATGCTCCCAAAATGATATACATCACAACTCTAGCTGGTCAATGCTCCTGATGGTGCTAGTCCGAAAGGAGGTGGTCTGCCACTGGTACCTGCATCTAGGTCCTGCCGAGGCCCCGTCACTCCCCTGCTCTGGGTGTGTGTCTGAGATCTGCTCCTTGTCTTGCTATGGGACCATGGGTATGGCTCTCTGTGATCTGGAGGACACAGCTCCTCATATCTCACTCTGTAGTACTTAGCCTCCCTGGCCATCTCCATGCCCTCTGCAATGGCATCCCGTAGTGACGCACTCTCTACAATGCCCATCAGTCTCTGAGCCACGCCCTCAGCCTCTACTGCCCGTCGTCTGAATGTATCTCTCTCTGTGATCACCTGGGCTAACTGTGGGCCTGCGGCAGGTGCCTGTGCATGTGCATGTGCCTGTGCATGTGCCTGTGCTAGCTGTGCCTGTAGCTACACAATGAATCCCTGAGCCTGCGCCAACTGACTCTGCAACTGACCCTACTGACCCTGTAATGTCTGCACCTGGGCCTGAAGCATGGCTATCTGCCCCTACTAAGATGAAGATGCCATCTGGATCACCGTCCGTCTCCCGATCCTTGTTCGCGATCGTCGCATAATCTAGACTCCCCTCAGAATATCCAGCCCTGACCTCCCCAGCACATGTCCCCCCTCCCCGCCATCATCCCCATCATCTCCATCATCATCATCATCTGAATCCTCCTCATCCCCACTCTCCACCTCCTCCCCTCCGACTGCTCCCTGCTCACTGCCAACCACATCCTCCTGTCTCACTGCCCCTGGCTGTGGTACTACCAAAATCGGTGTTGGCTCATCAGGACTGGTGAACCGAGGAAAAGGATGTGTGTGAAAATATGCAGAGTACTCATCAGACATCCCAGCATCCACAATGTCTCGCCTGTCCGCCCATACCTCAGGTGCTAATGTAATAAACTCTGTATATGCGGCCTGATAAGAAATACATGGCCCCCATCCTGCCTCATCTCTGCTCCGGGTATAGTGTGCAACCCCCTGCGGCATCCCCTACGTAAACCCAAACTGCCTTTGTACCCATAATGCCAAAAATCTCTCCAAAATGAAGGGAGTCCTCCCTATTAGGAACCGTGGAATGCATACATACGGCATCTCTATGTCTTCTGTCGCCCATGGCTCACAATCAAGATACGATCGCCATATCACTGTATCCATGTCATCTAGCAATCGCCTCTAGTAATCTACCTTGCCCAGCTTGGGCTGGGTAAGGAACATCACATACATATAGATATAGGGCCTACCTGGTGTCCTAACTCTGGGGCACGCCGGTCTCGTCACAGCAAAGTGCTCCCACGCCCAAATCTATAGCACTGTAACCCTGCACGACAAACTAGACGATCCTCTATATACTACCTAGTGCAAATCATGATAGAGATGTGCTAGCATGCAGCTACCCCATGCGTATCTCCTCGGTTGTAGCAACATCTGCTCTAGAATCCTGCCCCAACCCACTGATAATCCCTTTGTCTGGCGATCCAGACAAAGGAGACCTCCAATGAATGCACCCAAAACTGCCAACAAGGTAGGATATCTACGAAAGTCTACCCATGGTACCCAGTACCCAGCGATCTGTGCATCTCCGTACACTCTCCTCAAAGCATCTGTCCCCCCCAGCTCCTTGTGATCATAATACACAAGGGCTCCAACCACGGGGATACCTAAGATCCTGTACACGTCCTTAGGAGTCACTGTCACCTCACCGGTCGGCATGTGAAAGGTGTTGTGATCCGAATGCCATCGCTCTGCAAGTGCCATCAACAATCCTCTGTTGACCCTAATCGGTGGCATCGCCAACAAGGATCTCAAACCGCAGGTATCAATCAACGCTATGTCAGAAGGTGTTAACTCAGGGATCCTATCCCATCCTGGTGAATGTCGCTCTCTAATCTCGAGGTTTTTGAAAACCTCCTATTTTCATCACAATGGCAATTCATCAGAATCATATCAATCATTTAAACAACATCAATCAAACTCATATCTATCAGTGACCTATATCAAGTGATTCATATCAGTGACCCATATCAATACATCAAATCAAAGACCCATATCACACAATCAGTCTTATCAATTAAATCAAATCAAATCTATCTAGCTGGATATCATCTCAAATCTGTTCTACAATCAATCACTATTTGTTTTCTATCACAGAAAGAAAATTTATCAGAAATCATATCAATCATTTACTCTTTGTTTTCTACTCTAAGAAGCAAAGTTATCAGTTCAATCATTTACTCTTTATTTTCTACTCTAGGAAAGCAACGTTATCCATCATTTACTTTGTTTTCTACCCTAGGAAGCAAAGTTATCAATCATCAGATTATTCTATCATTTTCTATCCATATCAGCATGATGACACAACAATTTACCTATCTCTTGACCAAGGAAGCAAGACAAATCATCATTTTCACGTTACTATCATCAAAACATCAATTCTGCCTAGTTTACCATATGCGCCGTTCTTTTTACGGGATGCGCTAAATCCCATATGTGTCGTTCTTTTTGCCAGATGCACACAAACAGACCCCCTATGCGCGTTTTCCCGTATGCGCCACTTTAATCACCGTATGCGCCACTGTTTTTACTGGATGGGCGTTTTTGCTCTATGTGCACCTGTTTTCCCTATAAGCGCTCTACCCCTAAAATTTTCTATCCTACCCTATATGCACGCTAGTTTTTACAAGATGTGCCAAACTGGTTTTACCCTGACTGTTTAAGATTTATGCTCTATGCGTGTTTGTTTCTACCCTAAGCGTGCCTGTTTTTTTCGAAAGCGCGCTGACACAATTCTAAATGCGCGCAAACGTTATTTTACAATTTAAAACTGTGGAAAAATGAAAAATTTTGATTCAAATCAAAAAATTTGAAAGCATAGGAGGATAGATCGACTCACCGGTGGTCCAT